>MU705818.1:0-23660 GCA_026770625.1 Nicotiana glauca
GAACCCATAGGGCTGCCTACGTATCCCCTCTTAAACGGGAATCAGGTCAGGCGTAGTTCAAATTACGTCATGAAGTAAAACATGTGATCAAATGTAGTATCTCTTTACTGCGACTGAGTTAATCGGCTTCGGCCATTCTTCTCCGTCCATTTCTGCGAGAATAAGGGCTCCTCCAGTTAGAACCCAGTGAACCATGTACGGACCCTGCCAATTGGGAGAGAACTTCCCTTTGGCTTCATCTTGATGTGGAAATATTTTCTTCAATACCAGTTGTCCCGGTGTAAACTTCCTTGGTTTAACTCTTTTGTTGGAAGCTCTGGATATTCTATTCTGATATAACTGACCGTGGCAAACTGCATTCATTCTCTTTCCATCTATAAGGGCTAATTGCTCGTAGCGACTTTTTACCCATTCTGCATCATCTAGCTCTGCCTCCTGTATGACCCTTAAGGATGGGATTTCTACTTCGACGGGAATGATCGCCTCTGTACTATAAACCAGCATGTAGGGAGTGGCCCCAGTTGATGTGCAGACCATGGTACGATAACCTAATAAGGCGAATGACAATTTCTCGTGCAACTGCTTGTATCTTTCAATCATCTTTCTCAGTATCTTCTTGATGTTTTTATTGGCTGCTTCTACAGCCCTATTCATTTGCGGCCTTTAAGTCGTAGAGTTCTTGTGTTTAATCTTGAATGTTTCACACATTGCTTTCATTAGGTCACTATTGAGATTAGAACCGTTGTCGGTGACGATTGATTCTGGCATCCCGAACCGATAGACCATACGGTCGCGGACAAAATCTGCTACAACATTCTTGGTCACCGCTTTGCAGGATGCTGCTTCAAACCATTTGGTAAAGTAATCAATTGCCATTAAGATGAATCTGTGCCCATTTGACGCGGCTGGTTCGATTGGTCCAATAATATCCATTCCCCAAGCGGCAAACGACCATGGTGAGCTTGTTGCAGTAAGCTCGTTCGGAGGTACTTTTATCATATCTGCATGTGTCTGACAATGGTGGCACCTCCAGACATACTGGATGCAGTCTGTTTCCATAGTCATCCAAAAATACCCTGCTCGGAGTATCTTCTTTGCCAAAACGAAACCATTCATGTGCGGTCCACAGGTCCCTGCATGCACTTCCTCCAGTAGTTTGGTTGCTTCTCTTGCCTCGACACATCTTAAAAATCCCAGATCGAGAGTCCTCCTATGCAAGATTCCTCCGCTGTGAAAGAAGTTGTTGGATAATCTCCGGAGCGTGCGTTTCTGAGTAGCATTGGCAAGTTCTGGGTATTCTCCTGTTGTCAAGTATTCTCTGATATCATGGAACCAAGGCTTCCCGTCGGCTTCTTCCTCGACATGAGCACAATAAGTTGGTTTGTACCTACCACTTTGATTTTCAGACTCATGTCTGGCTTGAATTTTCTGAGCTTCTATTTTACTGGTGGGCACGCCGGATCTGTCGGCAACTTGCGAGCCACAATGGATGTGCTGAGACTGGTCATGTCGTCATAGGACCATGCAAAGATGTCCTCATACTCTTTTAAGAACTCTATGTACTCTTTCTTTTCTGGCGGTGACAAATGTACGCTGATACGTGTTTCTTTCACATTCTCTGCGTCTCCCAGATTAACAACCTCAGTCTCGTCCAAATTGGACTTAGGCCTATTCTCAAAATTCTCAACCTCCCTGATAACCTCTTCCGGTATTTCGTCCTCTTCTGAATCTATGTCCATTTGTTGCATTGCCTCGTTGCAAGTCACATTCGTTGGTTCATCATCAAGATATGTAATAGTAATACTGTGTAAAATAAAGTAAATGATAGAGAAAGTAATAAGATCAAGATAAAAATAAACTTGGTAAATGCTTTTGATTAAATTCACAACTGTTCTAAACATCGGAGCTCTTTTCAAAAGTAAAGACAATGCGGGAAAGTAAAATTTACTAAAAAAGTAAAATGTGATGCATAGTGCATCGTTTAGCCTTGCTACCCCGAAGCTGTCCGGGCACTGGTGGTCTTGACTGACCAATTGGTGAGGCATTCTCCTTGGTTCACAGCTTGAATGGAAGGGCCTTCTTCCCCCTCCTCCTCGAAGATAACACAACAATCCATATCATCCTCCAGAAACAAGTTCTTCATTACTGCCAGTGCCTCGCCTTCCTCTGATCCATATATAACGTCGGCCGGCTAAAAAGTCTGCTCCAGCTGGGGTATGGGATGTTCAAACGGATAGTATGGACTGCACCATGGTGGTGACCAATGATTGAACTCCTCCCAGGTGTACTTATACCCCAGGCCGAAGGTGGTTCCATGCTTCTTCAACTTGATAGGCTTGGTGATGCCCTAGAGATTTTTGCCAAGTCCCTTTCCGGGCTCGTATCCACTCCAATTCAGAATGCTCTCAATCTTGTCATCCCACCACTTGTCCTTCTCTATGGTGTTGACCCGCTCAATGTGGTGGTATGTTTCTCCACCTATTCTCCTTCTACCTCCGATCATCGGGATGGTTTGGCGATTTTATATAGGGTTGCTACCGTTGCCATGGATGATCACTTCCTGATGACTCCATTCAAATTTTACAGCTTGATGCTAAGTTGATGCCACAGCCCCAGCGGCGTGGATCCAAGGTCGTCCCAGTAACAAGTTGTAGGATGCCGGCACGTCTATGACTTGGAAGTCAATATCGAACCAAGTAGATCCCATCTGTAGGCACAGGCTAATTTCTCCGATGGTGGATCTCTGAGATCCATCAAAAGCTTTAACACTGATAGCTCCGTCTTTGATCTCATGTTGTCCTTTTCCCAATGTCCCGAGAGTTATTAATGGACAGATGTTAAGGCTGGATCCCCCGTCGACTAAGATCCTGGTGATAAAATAATCCTCGCATTGCATAGTGATGTGCAATGCCTTGTTGTGACTAAACCCTTCTGGTGGTAACTCATCCTTGTGGAAGGTGATCTTGTGGCTTTCCAACACCTGCCCCACCATATTTGCCATTTCGCCTCCTGTTATGTTGCTGGGAACATAAGCTTCACTCAATATTTTCATTAAGGCATTTTTACGTGCCTCAGAGCTTTGCAGTAGAGACAGAATAGAAATTTGTGCTGGTGTTTTGTTCAGTTACTCAACGACTAAGTATTCTTTGGCCTGTATCTTCCTCCAAAGGTCATCGGGTCCAGTTTCGACAGTTCTTCCAGAGGCTTGCTTGCTGGACTTGGCCAAATGTTCTGGGGTGTATACCCTGTCTGTCCTAGTCATGCCCTGCACGGCGATTGCTTCTCCAGTATATGTTTTTCTTTTCCTTCTAGCCTCAGCTGTGTAGTCCCAAGGTATGGCGTTCGACTTGAACGGGGTCACATCTGTCATGGAAACCAGAATTGGCGTCCGGGGAGGTAGCACAGTGACTTCAAATGGTGCAGGTGCCTTTGGAATCCCGAACTCAACCTCAATCAGTTTTGGCACCTTTGTAGGAGGTGCTTCAAACTCGAGTGGTACAGACACATTTACCACATCGCCCTCAGAGGGCTGGATCTGAACAGTAATGGGATTGAGGGTAACTGCTGGCTTCTTAGGCTCATCTCCTTCAGCTATCAAACTGATTGACCCCTTGGGGTCCCACTCATCCTCAATCTCGATCATATGGATGCTCCCACCCTTGTGATCAGGTAGAGGGTTGTTGCGGACATTGGGAGCGGGCTCCTTTGCTATAATGACCTTGTTATCAATCAAGGTTTGAATTTTGTCTTTCAGCGAGCGACACTCGTCGATGGTATGTCCTTTCATTCCGGAATGGTATGCGCAGGTTTTGTTAGGGTTGATCCATTGGGAAGGATTTTCTGGAGTTATGGCTGGGATAGGTGAAATGTAACCGGCTGCTTTGAGTTTTTCATATAATTGGTCAATTGGCTCGGCTATGGCGGTATATTGTCTGGGAGGTCTTCGGTCGAAATTTGGTCTGGGTCGAGGAAAATTTTGGCGAGCGGGTGGTGATGGGTAATGAGAAGGTTGGGAGTTGTATGCTTGGTACACAGGCGCAGGTTGGGAATATCTTGGTGAAGTGGGTTGATATGTGGGCGGTGGAGGTGATTGGTAGGCAGATGGTGGCATTTGGTATGTAGGTGAGGGTGCTTGGTAATTTATGGTAGGTTGGTATGTGAGTGGAGTTGAGGGATAGGTCCGGTATTTCATAGGGGAATTGTTCCTCTGCGCAGCCATTACGGAATTTACGTCCTTTTTCTTTGACGAGCCACCAGACTGTAAAGCCTTGTTGGTGGCTTGCAATGCCTCGAGGTTAGTGACCATACCATTTTTGATGCCTTCTTCGATCCTTTCTCCCAACTTGATGATGTCGGAGAACTTTTGACCCTCTATTAGCATCAGCCTTTCATAGTACTGCGGATCCTGAGCACGGACGAAGAACTTGTTCATCTGTTCTTCCTCCAAGGCCGACCTGACCTTAGCAGCTTCTGACCTCCNGCATTTTCAGTGTTAAACCTAAATTGGTCCTTAAGTCAGACGCCATGTTCACCCAACTTGTCCATTTCTTTGCATCCTAGCTGATATACCATGATAAAACATCGCCATTCAGACTCCTCATGAACAGCTTCATGAGGATTTTCTCATCCCTTCCAACTCCTACCAACTTATCACAATACATTCTTAGGTGGACCCTGGGATCACCTGTACCGTCGAACATCTCGAACTTGGGAGGTTTGTACCCCTCCGGGAGCTCAACATCTGGCTGAACACAAATATCTTCATAGTTCAACCCTTAAACACCTTTGCTACCTTCGAAACCTTGGACCCGGCTAGTCAACTTCTTGAGTTCAGCGACCAAATTCTGAATGAGGGAGCCCTTGTCATCTGATTCGGGTGCACTTGTGATTGGCTAAGGGTAGTGGGGTATAGTGTCCACAAAGATAGGGGTGTTATGGTCTTTTGTGGTGTTTTGTAGTTCGGGAATGAGCAGTGGAGTGTTATTGCATGTGTTGCAGGCTTAGGCACGAGTGGGTTGTATTGGTGGTTGCAGGATATTTTGTGGAGGTGCAGGGTTCTGGGTGTTAACATCAGGAGCGGCAAGAGTGACTGACAGGCTTGCCAGGTTCCAAACTTGGTCCAATTCCTCTCAAGATCTCAGCAACGTTTGCTCAAGATAAGCAGCAGTCTCCTTGGTAATTGCGGCATTCTGAGAAGTTTCCTCAAGTTCCTTTCTAGCACTTGCATCTCCCATTTTGCCTTTGTTCCTGTTTCTGGTAGGACTCGGAGGAGGAGGAGGTGGAGGGCCCTTGGATCTTGTTTAGTATGCTGATGGTGCCAGAATTCACAAACTAACCTTTTCAGAGGGGAATAAAAATAAAAGAAAAAAAAGGTAAAAAGTTAGTGCGGATTCTGAAAAATAATATTGCGGCATTTAAACACGTTGTGCAATAGTATAAGTCGTTTCCTAATTTGGGTGCCTCGTTGTGCCCGAGTTAGGCCTAGCGACAAATTAAATTTGGAGAACTTATAATGCTAAATGCCTCATTTTATTGATATAACAAGACGAGTCTTAAAACAACTGAATGATAAAAGATGTCACCAATGGCCAGTGGCCTTATTACATTGTGAAAGCATAAAAGATCCTAACTACTTGGTCCCAGAAGGACCTTCCCCAGATTCGGTACTCTTGCCTCCCTCGTACATCTGTATCAACTCGCGCAGTCCTAAAAGCAGATAGGCTCGAGCCAGATGTCCGCCTGCACTTCCCTCGGCATTCTTACAGTCTTCAATTCTTTTCAAGAACTTTCCTTCCAACTCTACTAGACCTCGCTCCAGATACCCCAGCTAGTTGTTAGCGTTGACAGCCATATCCTTCCACTCGTTGATCAGCTTCTCGTGGGCTTCCTGTATTTCTTGATGTTCATTCTCACATTAGCGCATCCTCTTGCGCATCTGATTGTATTGACCTGTGCTTCAGTTTTCTCATCAATAATCCTATGACCATGGACAAATCCTGTATGACCCAAACCAATGTGATCATCTCCTAACCAGCCCGTGTAGTGCGGTACACACCAGGCATGATACCTGTCTGGTTCAATAGACTCCTTCCCTAAGACGGGATTGCAGTGCCACATATGCTGAGCGTGACACCTGTGCGGGCTATCATCATCTAGAAAGTCAGCCCTGAAATGACTCATTTTCTCTATCCTGGGTCTGATCTACTTTCTTCCAGCTTGCCTCATGACTCGGAGAGGGACATAAGGATGAGTTCCCCTCAGACAGACGAGCACGTCAAATGGCACATCTCGAGAACAGACAATGAACTCCCCTGTTGGGAACCACTCAAACATCAACTGTACTTGCCTCTTCTTTTAGATTTTCAAACAACTCTACCCAACCACTGGCGTCCTCTGGCTGATCAAACATGTTGGGCATGAAGTTCATTCGCTTTGGGTGGTGAAAAGCGATATAGTCATCCCAGTCCTTGCATATGATTTCCTGTCTGTAGTCGCCTTGCTGAAGGTGTTCTATGAGCCAAAGTTGACGTAGCAAATTATAACCCTCGAAATGCGGAGCCCCTTGCTGACATTTTCCCAAGGCTCGATACATCTCGGCGATAATCATGGGCACTATGTTGAAAGTCTGCCCATCAATACCTTCCATTAAGGTTTTGGTCACCATGGCTAGTTTGGTGTGGATCCTAGCCTTCTTCATGAGAAAAATTATCATACCCAAGAAGCAAAACATGAACACAAAGACCCTCCTATGTATGTGCCCCAAAGAGGTAAGGGCGAACTCGTCAGTGTAGGTGCGATAGGACTTTCTATGGCCATACCACTCGTACAACAAATCAAATGGTATGTAGGAGTCTTTCAGACAAGCTAGGTCGAGATTTTTGTTGAACCCCATCATCTTAAGGAAACCTCTACTTTTGCGGTTTTCCGGCATAAGCAGGCCAGGAGTCTCCCAAGGGATACCAGCTAAACCCCCTATTTCTTCCAGTAAAGGAGTCATTTCCAAATCCCTGAAGCGAAACACCGATCGATCACTATCCCAGAACAAAGGGGTAGCCTCTATGATTTTGTTGTTAGGCTGGATTTCCAGAAGTGAGGTCAAATTCCCTAAGCACTTGCGGACGAGGGTTTGATCGCTGTCATGAAGATCTTCCCACCAGCATAGCAACCTTGGGTGAATGTTGGATACTATACCGAATCTGGGGACTTCGTGCCTCATTTTCTGCAAAAAAAAGTGTTAGGCCCTTAACCCCACCAGACTCGACCATTTAAATCAATAATTAGCAAATGGCATTCAGTTCTCCAAATAAATGCACATAACGTGGAGGCGTCCGTTTGGGTTTCGAGGAAACCTTATGGACTCTGGTTTAGGCTATCTTAAAGAGTCATTATGTGGACACATAACTGACTTGGCTAGGGTTGACCATGATGCATGAACAGTTTAATGGAATAAGGTTTCTACTTTTGAAGTGCTAGAAAATTTACCCTTGAGCGAACAACTCAAGAGGGAAAGGCGTGGAACCATCGACTACACCGTTGATCGACTGGTTTTACTGCAAATATGCCTTTGCCACATTTAGGGGGTTATAATATTGGAAGGGCGCAACCACTGTAAGGCCCCGTGAAATCCCTACTCAAAAACCCGGATCTCGTGGTGCCAAGTTAGGATCATGTGTTAGAAATTAGTAAATATGCCTTGCGGCGAGCTTGTTCGCCGCGGCGCGGACCTTTTTGGATTGAATAATGCATTAAAAAGTCAAGAATAAGTTTCCAGAAAAATGCAAGAAATGCGATCGCATAATTGAAATGCGGACAACATACCTGCCACAGAGTGAGGCAGAATGTTGGTTAAAATTGAAGTCAGTAATGCGGTCAAAAGGCGGTCGCATAATCGAAATACGGACCGCATAGACGTCGCATATTTTCCTTTGACTTTTGCGAGGGTCAGTTCGGTGGTGCACTTTGCGACCACAGAACATGAATGCGGACCGCATTCTTACTGCAGACTGAATCAGAATGTTTAGTTTTTGGGGAGCATTTTGCGGTCCATTACGCGGACAGCATGTTAACTCTGCGATCTCAAATGCGACCGTATATTTGACTCGGGGCTCCAAATTTTTAATTTTTAACCCGACTTCCATATCGATATTCCGGTGTTGTAGCTCATTTTGAGCATTCTTCTGAGCATTTTCGAGAGAGTGGAAGAGGGTTATTAGAGAGGGAATGTCTCCCATCAAATTACTTCATAAGATTGGGATAAATCATTGAACAAAATCAAGTGAAGGCTCCTGAATCTTCATCCCAAGAGGTAAGGCTCCATCACCTCAGCTCATATTTGTATACTTAGCCATATGGGGTCATTAGGGAAGTAATTCATGGGTATGAGGATGAATCTATTGCATGCATACCACCATAGAGTATTGGAAAGTAGTAAAATTAAAAAAAGATGCAATTGGGGACACAAAATGATAGAAATTCCTGACAAAAAGGGGCCTAAGGTCATAGTGCACCTTTAGTGTTTGATGATATGCACAAACCAAGCTAGAACTTCAGTTTTGTCTCTAATTCTCGATTAAATTTGTAATTCTTGCTCAATAGATCGAAGCGCTAAGAGTTCCAGAAATTCGTAAAAGAGTAAGGAAAAGTTTTATTGAGGTATGTATGGCTAAAACCCCCTTTTATTAGAAATCGAGCTCTGTTGGTGCTTACGAACGTGTGGTAAGGTCGTATTAGTGAATGTATAGATTGTGGCTGTGTGTTAATTGAATTGCAATTATCTACATGTTTACATGACGGATGTGCCTCAATGTGTATAACATACCAATCTTGATAATTAGGTAATGATGAAAATAATGGTTATGTATTTAAATATTTGGGCTATAAGCCGACATTGAAACAAAGAATTATTCATGCTGGCTATGTGCTCACTATTTCTGATTGCAACTCTAATTATCTTTGATATATAGGTCTATGATCATAACTTGTAAAACGAATGTTGGAAAGGGGAAACGATGTGATGATGGTGGCCATGAGTGCCCAGAAATTGTTATGATATGTGTGGAATAAATATTTGAAAGTGTTGACTAATTAGAATTGAGTAATGCCTCCAATAAGGTGACCTAGCCGATCGGGTCGTGATCGGACACCATGCCGCACACATGGTGGTAATGTGCTGATATTGAATTTCAGATAAAGGAAATGAAATATTGATTGAGAGTAATGCCTCCAATGAGGTGACCTAGCCGGTCGGGTCGTGACCGGACTTCGCTCGAGATGGCGGTGGTAATGAGAACAGTGGCGAACATGTGATAGAAATACCCTATTCTATGTTGTGGAAATTGTATGAAAGATTATTTGAATTTCTTCTTTGATTTGCCCATATTATTTGCTTGCATCTGTTTGATAGTTCTTTCTAGTAAAATGGTGTTTAGTTATACATACCAGTACAATTCAAATGTATTGACGTCCCTTTTGCCGGGGGCACTATATTCGTGTTATGATTGTAGGTGGATCTATAGCAGGAACTCCAGTCCACCGGCAGTAGCACCTCCTATGCTTTCCGTCAGCTGTATTGGTGAGCCTCTTTCCCCTCGGGGCCCTGCATGGCTTATGCCGCTGTTCTTCCCAGAGTCTTTTTTTTTCTGTATTTGTATAAGGTATAGTCGGAGCCTTGTTGCTGGCATTTCTGTATTATTCTTCGGTTATATATAGAGGCTCCGTAGACAGGTTGTGGGTAGCGTCGGGTATTGGAAATTAAAATAGAAATATTGATGTTTGGCAATGATGTATATACGTTAATAACTTGTAATACCCTTAAAGTGGCGAAATGATATTGCTAATGAAACTGAAATGGAAATCATTAATTATATGTTGATAGAATTTGATTAACGAAGTCCCTTCCTTATTTAAATATCAGTTGGGTTGGGTAGTATGCATGAAACCTACCATGCTTGCTCAATCGGGTTTACTCGGTTGAGCGCCGGTCGCACTCCTCGGATTTTGGGGCGTGACAACCACTCATTGTAGGCTTTGCTATAGGCTTTGTTTTAACACGAGTGGAATATGATGTTGAGGAATGCAGTTACAATAATGAGGCAAATGGCATGTATTTTCACGTTCATAAAGATTACAATAAATACTCGGAAATTACAACGGAATTGAAATAATAAGGCAGTAAAAGAAGAAATTAAAGGGAAAGACAAACATGAAGAGCCAAGTTAGTATTTTTGATGAAACAGTTAAAGATAGAAAGTAAATGCAATTAAGGAAGCAATAAAGTCACAAAAGCATGTAATTTTAGAAGCCTTAAAGAAATCCCCAGCGGAGTCGCCATGCTGTCGACGCCCCCGTTTTTCTAAGGCAGAAAGCGGGTTTCAACCTTATGGATGAAATGACTCTTTTATTCCCTTTTTGGGGAATTGGGTTATGGATTTTGGAGAGTCGCCACCTAATGATTATAGTGCATTAGGACACTTTAAAAGAAAAGAAGAAGATTTTGAAAGAAAACCAGAGTTCGGGTAAGGGCTTGAGATTATCTCGAAGGGAAGGTGTTAGGCACCCCTCAAGATCTACTAGTGTGGTTCCCAACCATGCTTCATTGTGACTTTAAGAAGAATAGAAATAAACAAGCAAAGTTTGCACATAGGAAGTATAAACAAGTTGAAATTTTTGAAAGAAGAAGGGCACAAGTTATTTTGGAAAGAGGAAGCTTAGTTGAAGGAAAACATTAATCTAAGACAAAACATCAATAAATAAAGAAGGAGAAAGGGGGTTAGAGGTTTAAGTATTATATGGATCACTTTGGTGCAATACCCAGCAATCATTCTCACACGAGATATTAATGCACCAGTCATCATATCCATATTCTACCCTTCCCACCCCGTTAAGGTATTTAAACGCGATTAGTCTCCTTTTACTTATTACATGATAGTACCCGTCCCAACCTATCAGTCCTGGGGTATTAGGACTTCTAATCCTAAAAGGGGAAGAAAGGGATGGGGGCTTTGCATGGAGTTTCAAAGGATAAAAGTCTAATTCGTCATTCAAAACAAATACCAAGTAGGGGAAAGAACAAGAAGACAAACCAAGGCTCAAAGAAACCCCTTTAAACAGATAACATATAGTTTAGCATGCCTTGCATATACTGGTTTGGTCTTAAATTAAAATTAAGCGGTGGACGGACCAGTTTAACATATAGAAGTAAATAAAAGGTCTACATTAGGCAACATGGATCCAATTGTAAGGATCTGGACCATTTTACCGAATTATTAATTAAGGACCTAATAGGGAAAAGTTTGGAAACAGAAGCAGGAGCTTGGAAATTGTAGAAGTTCAGAAAGGTTTCGAAAATTGATGGAATTGTTTAAGGAAATGTAAAGTAGAGTTTTTCAGAAGTAGAGTGCTTATAAAGGAAGAAACTGTTTTGAAAGTAATTTCATGAATAAAAGTTCATACAGAGAGCTAAAAACGTGATTTCAGAGACAGAAACACGAGTTTAGAAGTCGCAGACAGGTTGGGACGAATCTGTTGAAAACATTGAAAATAGTTGACAGATTACTGATTATACAACTTAGGCGAACTTTGAGATCATATAGGCAGGATATCTACTTTGGTTTTTATTTACTCAATGCTATTTTAAACGTTTAAGTCCTACGAGCATTGTGTTACCCTATTGTTTGCCTATCTTTTATTCAATTCTATAGGCATGATTTCTATATGCTTGAATGAAGAAGATTGCAAGCCTATAGACATGATCTCTAGGTGATTTAGATGTTTTAAAATCCTATAAGCATGATATCTAAGTAATTCAGAGTGTTAAAATCCTATAGGTATGATATCTAAGTGATTCAAATTGTTAAAAATCCTATAGGCATGATATCTAAGTGATTCATGTGTTAAAATCCTATAGGCATGATATCTACCCTTTAACATATGCAAGCAACTAAAACCCCTCCCATACCCTTTACTACTATACTCCCCAAGTTCTTTTACAAAGTTATTATTACAAAGCCAAAAGTAAAAAAAGAAAATAAAATACATCATAGCCCCATAGCTAGATCCAAACTGCCTAATGCAATCTCAATATCTAATACATGTGTTTTACCAAACTCGGGTTCCAGATGCCAGGGCCTTCACTTATTCAGAGTGTTTCAAAGTTCCAAGGAGCTTCAAGAGCCCAGGCAATGCTTACACTCTGAAGAATAAATATTGTACCAGAGTAGTTCAATGTGTGGTATTACCAGCACTCAGGCATCCAAGTTCAGAGGGAGCTTCTAGGGTCCCTAAGCATGGCTTACCAAATGGGGGTAGAAATTAAGAACTAGGAGTAAGTGCAAAGTGAGGGAGGAACCTCAGCAGGAGGTGGTCATACCCAGCCATGGCATAGACTGGCACACCCCTGACCTCTTGCTCAGATTCAAACAAATAAGAGCAGACTCTTATAGAGTCAAACTCAGGTCTGAATGGTGATTAGGACACCAACAGACCCAAATTAAAAATCAGCACATAGAGGGGAAAGGGAATGGGAAAGCAATTGAGTAAAGACTCAGAAGAGTCTTAGTTCTGGATCATAGAAAGCAATTCAAAGTGCTGCCATGATTCAGTATAATACTCACATACAAAGGGAATAGAGGGAAAGGGTTAAAAGTATAACATAAAGAGGCATAGCATGCTTGAAGATAATCACATAGCGCAGGAAAGCACAAGTAAACACACAAAGAAAGAAAGGGTAAAAGCAGAGAAGTTGAACATATAACAATGGTACTATTTAACTAGGAAAACATACCAGTTGCAAGTTTAGAATAGCAGAATAGCAATAGCAAACAAACAGCCAGGCAGTCAACAGGAACAAGCTCAAGAAGCTCCCACAAGTACTTAGGAATTCAGACAGTAGGATGTAGAGATGCAGAATGCTCAGCAGTGGTATAGAAAAATAGAGATTAGGAATGGTAGTAGTAAAGAATATTTCAAGATAGAGATGTGAATTATGATTTTATTTGCAGTCAGAATTCGATGATGGAGTGAAGAGAGGAGCATGTATTTACACTTGAAGTCAGGCAGGCAAGCAAGGAAAGAAAATAATCGAGTATCAATCAGAAAACAATCAGTAGAAGGGAATTCCTTTAATCAGGGAGTTCAAATTTTAACAGTAAAGGACTGGAGTTATTTAAGGAAAGGGAATCAAGTAGCATATCATGCACAGTTTGCAAATACGGGGCAGATTCATAAGGGAAAGTTTAAAACACACGGTTTAAGTAAATAAGGCAAGAAGTAAATCAACTAGTACATAGTAAATCAAGGAATCAAAGATTCGAAATCAATAATGAACTAAGTTAGAAAATAAGGGGATAGGAAGGTTAAATTTAGACAAGGAAAGAATCAATCAAGTTCACACAATGTCTGTCTGAGATCAGTACCCAAAATCAAAGGTTGATTGGAGAGGAAAAATCTACATATAAAGAGTGCATGAGTTTTAGAACATGCGAGGCAGGATTCAAAACAGAGAAAAGTGTCATGCAACCAAAATTAGTGAGTAGGGAACTATTAAGTAAGGAGAAACATCGAATGGCATGCAAAAAGTCATATGAAAGGTCTTGCAAAGCTTAGCCGGAATCAGAAACAAAGAGAGTTCGGAAATTAGGGTTTTTTAAATCAGATTAACTCAGAGAAGAGAAAGCAGACAAAATTCTAGGGTTTCTGCTATTAATTGAGTATAGAGATGAAAGCAAATAAATCAGGCAAGAATACGTTCAAAAAAACACACAGGAACTAAAAAAAAATTTTACGAAAACATGGTGAAAGAAAATATAGTAAAAGGAATCATAAGGATCGGTAGAAGAAAGCATAGTAGAATAAAACTTGTAGGAATCACAGTAGGAGCACATAGGAGCCATGGTAGAGCAAAAACAGTAAAAGAAACATATACGAAACATAGTAGAACAGGTAAAATTGAAGAAACCCTAAGTCAGAGATGATGAACAGTTTTGAAAGCAAAATTTTGAAAGAGATTTAAGAAATCGTTTGAAAACCTTAAAATAAACATGGATCTAGAGCAGATCTAGAGAAAATAGGAAAAACTCGGGAGGCTAGGGTTTCAGAAGAACCCTAGAAGGGAGAGAGGCCTGGAAAAAGGGTATGCTCCGAGTTTAATGGGTCAGAATTGGACTCATAGGTCTAATATATGCCGGAGTTAAGCAGGAGATGGCCGTAACACTCGAATCGGCGGAGATCTAAGCGAAGAACTTCAAGCTCGAACCTTGAATCTTCGAGTAACAGGGGCATGGGGGTACGTGAGTATAGGCTACCCAAGGCTTGGGACACCATTGATTCCAATGAAACAAGGTGGAAACCAATGGACTGGGGCTAGGGTTTCAAAGGAAGGTTAGAGAGAGTTTGAGACGAAGGGATTCAAGGGGCGGCTGATTTGAGTAAATGAGGTAGGGTTTATGGGTGTTGTGAAATTAAAAAGGAATGGGGAGATCGTGGCCATTGATCAAAATGATCAACGACTTGGATTAAAACGGTGGCTGGGTGGGTTTGGAAATGGGTCGGGTAATTGGGTCGTTTAATTGGGGTTAATTTGGGGTCAAATGTGGTTATAATTGAAATGGAAATAGGCTAGCCTTTGAATAGCCACTTTTCCCTTTTTTAATTAGTTAAAATAGTTAAAAATAATTTTAAAACAAATTAAAAACACAGTACTAATTCATAATATATAAAAATTAATTTAAAAATATTTGGAGCAATTTTATAATTATAAAATGCGGTTAATTATACGATAGGCTATAATTGCAATTTTGAACAATTTAGCTTAAAAATATCGAATAAATTTATAAAAAATATGCAAAAATTACCTTAATCATATTTGGTGTAAATATAATGATGGAAAATAACTGACTCACAAAAAGGACAATTTTGGAATAATTATTGAGGTTTTATACTGTTAAAATAGACAATAAATTAATTCTAAAATTTTTTAAAAAATTGGGAAAAATACTAAAACCTATGGGGATGCTTATATATGCATATGAATGTTATTTGAAAGTATTTTTAAGGTATAAAAATACATAGGTAATAATTAGGTATCAACAATTTTCGTTGATGATATCCTTGTATACTCCCGGAGTCGGGAAGATCATGAGCAGCACCTGAGGACAGTGCTACAGGCCCTGAGAGAGGAGAAGTTATGTGCAAAGTTCTCAAAATGTGAGTTTTGGTTGGATTCTGTGGCATTCTTAAGCCACGTGGTATCGAGTGAGGGCATTCAGGTGGATCCGAAAAAGGTAGAGGCCGTGTAGAGTTGGCCCAGGCCATCCTCAGCTATATAGATTCGTAGTTTCCTTGGCTTGGCGGGTACTACCATCGTTTTGTGGAGGGATTTTCATCGATTGCGGCCCCTATGACTAGATTGACCCAGAAGGGTGCCCCATTTCAGTGGACAGAGGAGTGTGAGACGAGCTTCCAGAAGCTCAAGACAGCTTTGACTATAGCCCCAATTTTGGTATTGCCTACTAGTTCGAGGTCTTATACAGCTTATTGAGATGCCTCACGGGTTGGCCTTGGAGCAGTGTCGATGCATGACGGTAGGGTGATTGCCTACGCGTCCAGGAAGTTGAAGATACATGTGAAGAATTACCCTGTCCACGACCTTGAGTTAGCTACTATTGTTCATGCTTTGGAGATCTGGCACCATTATTTGTATGGTGTGCCATGTGAGATTTATACTGACCATCGGAGTTTGCAGCACTTGTTCAAGCAAAAGGATCTAAATTTGCGCCAGAGGAGGTGGTTAGAGTTGCCAAAGGATTATGATATTACTATTCTCTATCACTCGGGAAAGGCCAATGAGGTGACGGATATCTTGAGTTGCTAGGTGGAGAGTTTGGGGAGTTTGGCATATTTACCAGCTTCATAGAGGCCTATGGCGATGGATGTTCAGGACTTAGCCAGTCAGTTTGTGAGATTGAATCTTTTAGAGCCTAGTCGGGTCCAAGCTTGCGTGGTTTCTCAGTCTTCCTTATTCAATCGTATTAGGGAGCGGCAGTATGATGACCTTCATTTACTTGTCCTCAAGGACACGGTACAGCACGACGATGCCAAAGGTGTGACCGTTGGAGATGATGGGGTATTGAGGATGTAGGGTCGGATTTGTGTGCCCAATGTTGATGGGCTTCGAGAGTTGATTTTAGTAGAGGCCCATAGTTCACGGTATTTCATCAATCCGGGCGCTGCAAAGATGTATCAGGATTTGATGCAGCACTATTGGTGGAGGTGGATGAAGAAGGATATAGATTGATATTGATAATAGGTAAATTGAACTATGATTAAGCCTTACAAAAACCACTTTCTTGTAGAGTTTTTATGGTAAAAGTGACAGCAAAATGCTCTTATTAGTGCGTTTCATGTTTTGCAGGTTACATACAGTAGAAGAAGGCTATGGAGTAGTTTTGGATCAATTATGGAGGAAAAAGAGGCCAATTGCAAAAAAGTCACCAAATGCACAACGTGAAATACACAAACCAGATCTGGAGGTGAACTGTCGCGGTCCCGGCGTAACTGGGGCCGGACCGTGGCGAGAAGCTATTTTGAGATTCAGAGTGGCCATTTGGCCGCAGTCCTAGCGTGACTGCGGCAGGCGACGTAAAGCTGAGGGACTGAAGTGCAAATTCTGGAATTCTTAGCCCAAAACCCTATTTAAATACTAGAACTCGCCCAAGGGAGGAATGTAATGTTTTTAGAGAGTACTTGGCAAGAAAACCAAGTGTGAGAGATCACCCAAAACATCATTACTCTTATTCTTCTTTATTTTTCTTGCAATTTATGAATATGAATCTTTTAGTATTTTATTCCCCCACTGTCATAAGTAGCTAAAACCCTTAATCTAAGGTTTTGGTGGAACCCGTTGGGAATAACTTGGTTGTTCTATTAATATAATTGGATTTGGTTGTTAATCTCTAATTATTCGTATATGTTTTGATTGTGGATTAATTGAAAGGGCCCTCAATTATCCGTTCCTATTTATTATGTATCTTCTTGAGAGAGAGTGCATATTTAGGTGATTGTATGAACAATATCACTCCCGGAGTATAGATGAGGGTCATAACTGAGGGTTTAGGGGTTGGATTAGAGATAACGAAACCCGAGGTGCAATCTAAGTGAGCCGTATTGTGAAATTAGCTAGCGTAGCTTGAGAGAGTGCGTCTAGTAGATTTTCATATTTACTTGAGAGAGAATTATGATAGATTGAGAGTTCATGATTATTAGAGTCAATTAAATCGAGGTTATAAGACATATACAACAAAGGAAATTACCAACGGGGGAAACCATTTCCTTAGACTTTATTTCTACTGTTTACACATCAAAGTTAGTTAATTTTCAGTTATTAATTACTTTCAGTCTTTAGGGTTTAGAAAATCAACCCTTGCGAATCAGAAGTTTTTGGAAAAGAGATTGTGTGAATTTAGTGAATCCGACAGTAGTAATTGATAGGTTAATTCTCTGTGGTTCGACTCTGGGCAAGAATACTCGGATTATATTTGCAACGCCCGCGTAGTCTTTTGCGAGACTTAGTTGAGCGTGATCAAATTTTGGCGCCGTTGCCGGGGAATTAACTGTGTTATCAATTACAATTGAAAGAAATACAAAAATTCCAAGTGTAATCCATTTTCTCTATACCAATCTTTTCACTGAAATTCTAACGGTTGAAATCTTGTGGAAAGTAGGTGTATGCCTATAAATTCTTTTTGAGGACTGGAGAACTAATAGAAGGACTCTGAGACCCTGAGAAAATATTCAGGGCATTGAACCGTGCCTACAAAGGACTTCAACAAACTCAACCAACACACCAACCCGAATTTGAAATGGGTGACGTGAACAACACCAACGGAAACAACAGGAATGAGCAAGTTAACTTAGAAGTCAGAGGGGTGGCACCTCTTGTGCCAGAGGCTGCACTTTATGACTGGGCATAGCTTACAATTGACAATCTGGCCACTGCCATAGCTGTGCCTCCAATTCACGCGGAGACATTCCAGATCACTAACAACATGTTGCATCTGCTGCAGAATAAATGACTGTTCTCCGAGTCAAGCATTCAAGAACTACAACAACACTTGAAAAATTTTCTATCAATTTGCATGACCCAAAGGCAGCCTAATGTGACTCCTGAAGCTATCAAGTTGCTCATGTTCCCATTCTCAGTAATCGAGGCAACTCAGACTTGGTTAAATTCGCTCCCAATCAACTCTATTACTATTTGGTAGGAATTAGTCAAGCAGTTCCTAAACAAGTTATATCCGCCTAACAAGACTGCACAGCATATTGATGAGATATTGCAGTATAGGCAGCATTCCACTGAGTCCTTGCAAGAAAATTGGGAGAGATTTAAAGGGATGCTAGTAAAGTGTCCACATCATGGCATTACAGACCAGATGCTCGGCCAGAGATTCTACATGGGTCTAACTGACAACTTGAAAGCGAATGTGGATGCTTCTGCTGGAGGTGCATTCTTAAGCAAAACATTCACCGAGTGCAAAATTCTTCTTGATTAGATGTCACAAAATGTGGGGTGGATGACTAGAGGTGCAACACTGGCACCCATAGTGCGTTTAGTTCCTCTGGATCCCAATAATTCGCAGGAAGAGAACATGGCCACACTCCTAACTTAGTTGAGCTTACTGACAAAGAAGATTGATGAGATGGGTACAAAATAGGTGCACATCGTTGACACGACGAATGGAGATCTATGACACCATGTATTAATCAGTCCTATGTGTGTTCGTGGAGCGGAGAAGGTGAAAATCAAGGGGTCCGGAAAGACATGAATTATGTCAACAATTATGGGGGCCAGAGACAAGGAGCACAACAGTGGATACCTCAGCAAAATCAGCAGTACAGGCCTAATATGCAGCAGCCTGGGGGTATGCACCCTCAAAACCAATAGTGCCAGTCCCCTATCAGAAACCATAGGGTTATCCACAGCAGAATCAACAGGAACTGGTTTACCAACCACGCCCTCAGCAGCAAGATAACAACATGGTGGAGATAAGGGGTATGCTTCAACAACTCATTTGGACAAATAATAAAGTGCAGGAAATATTGGCAGTGCATGATTCTGCCATAAAGAATATTGAAATGCAGCTAGGTCAGTTGTCCGTGGCATTGAACAATGGTCCTCCGGGAACTTTACCTATAGACACAAACATAAACCCCAAGGAGCAAAGCCCGAATCAGCTGATAGAAGTCAGTTTTAGGAATGGTGGAGATTTAGATAGAGAGCAGGAAATTGCACAGGCCAGCAAGAATACTACACCAGCTACTCCAGTTCAATTAGAGGAAGAAGAACCAGCGAACTCACTGAAGTAGTGGTTGAACAGAGTCAGGAGGAAAAAGGCAAAGAAAAGGAGACCGAGCAAGTTGCAGAACAGGTGGCACCTCTTATGCCAGAAACTCCTAACAAAGAGAATCCAACAAGCAATGCACAAAAGGTGATCCCTGCACCCTTCCATCAGATACTGGTCAAGCAAAAGAAGGCAGACTAATACAAAATATTCATGGAGATGCTGCGTCAAATCCAGTTGAATATTCCATTGATGGATGCCTTAAGGGAGATGCCCGGTTACGCCAAGATGATGAAAGATTTAATGTCAAGGAAGTTTTATTTTCAGGATCTATCCACCGTAACTCTAACACAGACCTGCAACACAGTGGTAGCAAAACTGATAGCCCAAAAGATGTCTGATCCAGGTAGCTTCAATATTCCATGCACCATTGGGAAGTATGCCTTTGCAAAGGCGTTATGTGATTTGGGAGCCAACATAAATTTGATGTTGCTGGCAGTATATATCAAATTGGGCATCGGCCGAGCCAGGCCGGCTTCTATGCTACTCCAGTTGGCTGATCGCACTGTGAAAATGCCAACTGGTATTCTTGATGATGTGCTGGTGTAAGTGGGAAAGTTCGTGTTCCCTGCAGACTTTGTGATTCTGGATTGTCAGGTGGATGAAGAGATACCCCTCATTTTGGGGAGACCATTCTTAGCCACTAGGAGAGCACTGATAGACTGTGAGACTGGGGTACTTAAGATGAGATTAAATGATGAAGAAGTCACATTCAATGTTCAGCAATCAATGAGGAGACCCAGCGAATATGCAAATTGCTCTCTAGTAGAAGCAGTGGATGTAATTCTAGAAGAGGATGATAGGGCCTTAACTGTGAAGGACCCATTGGAGGCATGCCTGACAAATTTAGAAGAAATGGATGGAGAGGGGTTAGCTGAATAGGTAATGGCATTGGAAGGCCGAGGGTTTTGGTCAAGGGAGCCTCAGTTCGAGACCCTTGAACTGGAGAAAAGGGTCACTCCTCCAGCCTAGCAATCAATAGAGGAACCACCCTAGCTAGAGCTGAAGTCGTTCCCAGACCACCTCAGGTATGTATTCCTTGGCCCTGATTCGACCTTACCTGTTATTATATCATCCTGTTTGCTAGATGTGCAGGTAGAGCAGCTTTTGCAGGTATTGAAGGATAACAAGACTACCATTGGTTGGACCATGGCACACATAAAGGGTATCAGCCCAACTTTCTGTATGAATAAGATTCTCCTAGAAGAAGGGCACAGACCTTCCAGGGAACATCAGCGAAGGCTGAACCCTAACATGAAAGAGGTTTTAATGAAAGAGGTGATCAAATGGTTAGATGCGGGAATCATCTTCCCCATCTCTGATAGTAATTGGGTCAGTCCTGTCCAGTGTGTCCCGAAAAAGGGGGGAATGACTGTTGTGAAAAATGACAACAATGATTTCATCTCAAGTCGTACAGTCACAGGGTGGCGAATCTGCATGGATTATCGAAAATTGAACACCGCCACCCGCAAGGACCACTTTCCCTTGCCCTTTATTGACTAAATGTTGGACAGGCTGGCTGGAAGATTGCACTTTTGTTTCCTAGATGGATGTTCGGGTTACAATCAGATATCAATAGCCCTCGAAGATAGAGAGAAAACATCCTTCACCTGTCCGTATGGCATCTTTGCCTTTCGGAGAATGCCCTTTGGGCTTTGAAATGCACCAGCGAATTTCCAATGGTACATGCTAGCCATCTTTACAGATATGGTAGAGTATATTATGGAGGTCTTTATGGATGATTTCTCCGTGGTGGGAGATTCATTCGAAGACTGTCTTCACAACTTAAGTAGAGTGCTCAAAAGATATGTGGAGACAAACTTGGTGTTAAACTGGGAGAAGTGCCATTTTATGGTACAAAAAGGGATATTCCTGGGACATCGAGTGTCTAGAAAAGGTATTGAGGTTGAAAATGCCAAGGTTGACGTGATTGACAAGTTACCACCGCCCACTTCAGTCAAGGCGGTAAGAAGTTTCCTTAGTCACGCCGTGTTCTACCGGCGTTTCATAAAAGACTTTCCCAAAATTGCTAACCCATTGTGCAAACTCCTTGAAAAGGATCAGCCCTTTGTGTTTTATAATGATTGCAGGTTAACATTTGAGGAATTGAAGAAGAAGTTGATAATTGCACCCATCATTGTTGCGCCCGACTGGGAGCAACCATTTGAGCTCATTTGTGATGCAAATGACTATGCTATAGGAGCAATCTTGGGGCAGAGAAAAGATAAGCTGATGCACCCGATTTACTATGCAAGCAGAATGCTTAGCGGTGCACAGCTCAACTACACTGTGACGGAGAAGGAGATGTTGGCAATCGTGTTTGCTTTTGACAAGATCCGATCATATCTGATTGGTTCCAAGGTAATTGTGTATACTGACCATGCAGCTTTCAGTTACATAATTGAGAGAAAGGAGTCTAAGTCGCGCCTGATTTATTGGGTGCTGCTGTTTCAAGAATTCGACCTCGAAATTCGTGACTGTAAGGGCATTGAAAATCAAGTTCCTGATCATCTATCACGACTTAAGGAGCTGAAAAATTAGTCGAGGTCGAAGAGATTCTGGAAACCTTTCTAGACGAGCAGCTGCTCGCAGCCAGTCTTGAGGATGCGCTATGGTATCCATATTTTGCAAACTATCTGGTATGCGGTATTGTTCCCTATGACCTTCCACCTGTCCAAAAGAAAAAGTTCTTTCGTGATTGCCGCATGTATTATTGGGATGAACCTCATTTATTTCGAATATGTGTTGATAACATTATCCGGAGGTGTGTCCCCGAGATAGAACAATCTTCAATTTTGTAGGCTTGTAACACTTCAGCATATGGAGGATATTTTGGAGGGGTCAGAACAGTTGTGAAAGTACTGGAGGCCGTATTTTTTTGGCCAACTGTGTTTAGAGATGCACACCTCTTCGTAAAGTGTTGCAATGAATGCCAGAGGACGGGAAACATCTCTCGTTGCCATGCGATGCCAATAAAACCAATTCAAGAAGTAGAGGTGTTTGACGTATGGGGGATTGACTTCATGGGTCCCTTCGTCAGCTTATTCGGCAATAAGTACATACTCGCGGCGGTGGATTATGTGTCTAAATGGGTGGAAGCTGCAGCCTTGCCCACCAATTATGCACGAATGGTGGTCTGATTCTTAAAGAAATACATATTCACCCAGTTTGGGATACCAAGAATGATCATCAGTGACAGAGGCACTCACTTCTGTAATAGAGCCTTCGAGAAATTACTTGCTAAGTAAGATGTGCACCACAAGGTGGCTACTCCCTACCATCACTAGACCAGTAGGCAAGTTGAGGTGTCCAACAAGGAGATTAAGAGTTTACTAACGAAGACTGTGAATGCCACCCGAACTGATTGGGCTAAGAAGCTGGATGACGCACTCTGGGCCTATAGAACAGCGTTCAAAATGCCAATAGGTATGTCACCATACAAGTTGGTGTTTGGGAAAGCCTGACACCTAACTGTGGAGCCAGAGCACCATGCTTGGTGGGCAGTGAAACAACTGAACATGGATGCTGAAGCAGCTGGACAAAATCGACTGACGGAGCTGCATGAGCTAGAAGAATTTCAGTATCAAACCTTTGAGAGCATGAGGCTTTACAAGGAACGGATGAAGAAAATGCATGACAAGCACATTGTGAACAGAGACTTTAAACCCGGTGATATATTACTATTGTATAATTCACGTTTGAGTTGAAATCCCGATGGTCTGGGCCATTCAGAGTGGTGCAAATGTTTGCAAATGGAGCTGTTGAGATTGAATCGGAAGACTGGACGAACAAATTATCCGTCAATGGACAAAGGTTGAAACTTTACCTTGGAATAGCTGCAGAAAAAGGGGATACAATGGTGATCAATTTTAAAGAACCCCAATACGAGAACGAGGAGTGAGAACTCAACTACTTGCGTCGTGCCGCGACATTAAATCAGGCGCTACGTGGGAGGCAACCCACGAATTTGTTGTAAGTGTAATGTATAACTTCATAATAAAAAGTAGTAGTTAAATGCTCCGACCGCAGTCCCAGCATAACCGCGCCCGGACCACGGTCAAACAGCCCCTCTGAACCTTTTCGACCGCGGTCAAAGCGTAACCGAGGTAGGACCGCAATCAATTACCCTCTCTAAACTTTGTCTACCACGGTCCCAGCGTGACCGCGCTAGCCCAGGCCAGGTAAGTTACGAATTTTTTTTATTTTTTTCTTCTTTTTTTTCTTTTTCCCTCTTTCTGAATTACACCCCCACCCCCCACCCCACCC
>MU705818.1:24205-47904 GCA_026770625.1 Nicotiana glauca
CTTCCTCACAAAACAAAAAAAACCCTAACCCCCAATCTCCCCCAAATTCTTCTTCTTCAACTCTCTCCTTTCATTTCTAAGGTAAGATTTCTTCTCTTTTCTTCTCTTCTGTTCAAATAGCTAGTGTAAATTAGTCTTACTAACCTTAGATTGTGTTGTATTGTAAAAATTGTATCTTTTTCTTTTTTTTTTTCTCTATTATTTGCTTCTTTTGGCCATGAGTGATGATTAGATGGTTGGGTTGTGCTTAACTTGTGGGGGTATTTGTAGTATGTTTGGAGACCTAACAACAATTTTTAGGGTGAAATTTGGTGGATGGGCCTATATGGCCGAAAATTTGGGGGTGTATTGTAGATTTTGGATCACTTTGTGCTCATCTTAATTGGTTGTGGTGGTGGTTGTTGACGTATTTCAATGGTGAAGGGTTGTATGGGTTATTATTTGGAGACATTGACAAATTGATCGTGGTATGAGGTAGTAGTAGAGGTTGGCCACTTGGGGAAACTAGTAATTGGGTATTCTGGCATTATTTGGCCTATGAAAATAGTTTAGTGCCATCGGGTGGCGAAGTCTGAGTAACCATTCGAATGAAACCTTTTAGGATGCATCTGATAGTTGCCCTGATTTATTTGCAGGTACTATGGCCCGAAAAAGGCACAGAGGCTCAGCAAGCACTTTCCATGGGCCAACATATGATGAAACTAGGTTCCAGTCTCAGGGGGCAGAGTACGCATTTAATGCTAAGGCCACCAAAACCTTTGTCCCTGAGATTTTTGTTGACCGGGCTACCCTCCATATGGAAAGTCTAGACATGTATAAGGAAATTCGATGGAGGGAGATGGAATTTGTGTTTGATGAGCCTGAGACGGCTAATTTGATGATAGTCCGGGAGTTCTATGCGAACTGCTCGGAACATTTGGGCCGGGAGGTGATTGTGCGGTTGGAAGATTCGCCAGGTGTTGCAGTTGCCCCAGATTAATGGTGACATTGATTATTACCACAATGCCCAAGGTGTCTCTTGGGACACTATGATTGCAATAATATGCGTAGATGGTCAACCAACCTGGATACAGGAAAACATTACCCTCCACTCCAAGTCCTTCACACATGAGGCCAAGTGCTGGTTCACTATCATTTGCAGCCAGTTCTTGCCCACAAGCAACATGACAGATGTGAACCACTTACGGGCTCTACTAGTGTATTGCTTTGTCACCAAGCGAGACTTTGATGCAGCGCGATTTATTAGTGATGAAATGATCCTTCGATCATCTCTGCAGTCTAAGGGGTTTTACTTCCCCTCATTTGTAACGAGATTGTGCCTGCTAAAGGGTGTCCCCACCAGTCCTACATATGGAACCTTACCCACAAAAACACCATTCATAACTTCTAGGATCACAGTGGGCAGAGATGTACCCACGACCATTGAGATTGATGATGAGGATGACGCCCCAGCAACCATGGCACCCCCCAGGAGATCCTACGACGGAGCCGGATCCTTTCGGCGACCCCACACTGGGGCAGGATTCTCTAGATCATAGTTCTCCCGGCCTATGTTGCATTATGTGGAGAGGAGCTGGAAGACCTTCGCACCTCGGTGGATGGCCTACATGTGCATATGGATGCTATGTCTCAGCGACAGGCCAGGTTTGAGAACCGCATGATGGCATGGTTTTGTGCTTTGGGGAGAGCTTGTCACGTGGACCCCAGCACTGTCTCCGACTCCGACTGATGCTCAGGGAAGTCTTCTTACCCTTTTGCACTTTATTTGTGATATGACATGGGGACATTCCATTATTTTCAGTGTAGGGTGGGAGACTTGCTTTTGCGTTGTATTGTAGTATACATATACATTGAGTATGTTGTAACTCTGTACTTGTGTTGTTGTATATAATTGGATGTAATTAACTTATAAGTAACTGACTTGGCCCAACGACGGGCACTTGTCGACGGGTCTCTTGAGGGTCAAAGTCGGTTGTTAAAAAAATAAAAAAAAAGGTGTAAAGGACTCTTCCTGAGGACGGACCACTTGGACAGTACTCTTGAGGGAAGTAGTCCACTTAGATTTTCTTTATTTCTTTTTTCTTTTTAGGGAGTGTAATAATTCCCCCTTGATTTTTCTTTTGACCGCGGTTCTTTTTCAAGGGCTTTTCTTGAACCGGGTTAGGTAGATTTCTTTCTTTAATATTTAGGACTCTAAAGACTCTCATGGACTAGGATGGGTAAGGGCAGGAATGCAACCCTTGATGTACACACCTGCTAATAATTAAATGAACTTGAGAGTGTGACGTCTAGGCTCATGTGTAGACTCATAATTTATGCCTTAATTGTGCACACCTTGTCTTGCTTGAACATTCATGTGAGTGTGTTGATGAACTAATTCGGAATGAGTTATATGCCATGTGTGTGTGAGAAATTACATGTATTTTGTGCTTGCATGCGATAACTAGAACTTGCCCGATGTGTTTGTGAAGCGAAATAGAAGTTGTTTGGTCTTAGAGATGATTGAGGCATTTCTTTGTATTGTCAGTCTGATTATAAATCCACCTGTATGTATTACCATAGTTAACCCCTTTGAGCTTAAGCCTGATTCTTTGGTAACCTTGTAATAACCTACATCCATGTGTTGAATAACTTGACTGTTTAACACTTTGCCTCCTATAAGCACTTGAATTGTTAAAGATCATGTAAAAGTCAAAGTGTAGGGTGATAGGGGAGTAAAAAAAATAAAAAATTCGTGTATTGAAATATAAAAGAAGGACTTTGTAAATAGGTGGTCCTAAAATTAGTGAATAGCAAGAAAAAAAAAAGTCAATTGCACCTAGAAAAGTATGGGTAGTTTATTGAACAAGTGTGAGAGAATGACTGGGCTGTACACGGAAAATAGAATAAAGGAAGAATGTATTAAAAGTGTTTAGGGAGGTTAGTCACTATATCCAAATATATCCTACCCGTCCCTTAGCCCACATTACAACCAAACAAAGACCTCTTGATCTTAGACTAAAACAACTCGATTAGTAGAGTATTACACTAAGGGCAAGCTTATGGTGTATCTGTGTGGCATATGAATGTTCTTTTCTGAGAGTGAGTGAATTCTTTCTATCTAAAGTTCTTTGTGTTTGATTCTATATGTGTGGAACTTCTCTCAATTTATTGATGTGAGGGCATGTGACTCAGTAAGAAAAAGCAAGTTTTCTCCTCTGTTTGAGTAACTAGAGTGAGAATGTTTGTGGCATGGCATTAGAGTCTGCATCTGAGGCGTGGCAGTTGCACTGCTTCGGTAGATCTTTCATAATGGCGGGTGTAACATAAAAATTGGGTAATTTGTCGAGCGATTAGGCCTAGAAGTGTGGTTCAACTTACTCAAGGAAGAGCAAAGCTTTAAGTGTGGGGTGTTGATAATAGGTGAATTGAACTATGATTAAGCCTCAAAAGAACCACTTTATTGTAGAGTTTCTATGGTAAAGGTTATAGCAAAATGCACTTATTAGTGTGTTTCATGTTTTGTAGGTTACATACAGTGGGAGAATGCTATGGAGTAGTCTTGGATCAATTATGGAGGAAAAAGAGGCCAATCGCACAAAAGTCGCCAAATGCACAATGTGAAATACACAAACCACGTCTGGAGGTGAACTGCCGCGGTCCCGGCATAACCGCAGCTGGACCGCGTCGAGAAGCTATTTTGAGATTCAGAGAGGCCATTTGGCCGCGGTCCTAGCGTGACCATAGTAGGACCGTGACAGGCAACGGAAAGCTGAGGGACTAAAGTGAAAATTCCGGAATTCTTAGCCCAAAACCCTATTTAAATACTAGAACTCACCCAAGGGAGGAATGTAATGTTTTTAGAGAGTACTTTAGCAAGAAAACCAAGTGTGAGAGATCACCCAAAACATCATTACTCCTATTATTCTTTATGTTTCTTGCAATTTATGATTATGAATCTTTTAGTATTATATTTCCCCATTGTCATGAGTAGCTAAAACCCTTAATCTAAGGTTTTAGTGGAACCCGTTGGGAATAACTTTGATGTTTTATTAATATAATTGGATTTGGTTGTTAATATCTAATTGTTCATCTATGTTTTGATTGTGGATTAATTGAAAGGGCCCTCAATTATCCTTTCCTATTTATTATGTATCTTCTTGAGAGAGAGTGCATATTTAGGTGATTGTATGAACAACATCACTCCTGGAGTATAGACGAGAGTCATAACCGAGGGTTTAGGGGTTGGATTAGAGACAACAAAACCCCGGGTGCAATCTAAGTGAGCCGTATTGTGAAATTAGCTAGCGTAGCTTGAGAGAGTGTGTCTAGTAGATTGTCATAATTACTTGAGAGAGAATTATGATAGATTGAGAGTTCATTATTGTTAGAGACAATTAAATTGAGGTTATAAGACATATACAACCAAGTAAATTACCAACGGGGGTAACCATTGCCTTAGACTTTATTTCTACTGTTTACACATCAAAGTTGTTAATTTTCAGTTATTAATTACTTTCAGTCTTTAGTTGTTAGATAATCAACCCTTGCAAATCAGAAAGTTTGTTAAAATAGATTGTGTGAATTTAGTGAATCCAACAATAGTAATTGATTGTTTAATTCTCTGTGGTTCGACTCTGGGCAATAATACTCGAATTACATTTGCAACGCCCTCGTAGTCTTTTGCGTGACTCAGTTGAGCGTGATCAGATATGTAGTTAGATGCCCCAACTGTCACCAGGTGAAGTATGAGAACAAGAGACCGGGTGGGTTGCTTTAGCAGATAGAGATTTCGGAGTGGAAGTGGGAGCGGATCACCATGGACTTTGTAGTTGGACTCCCACAGACCTTGAAGAAGTTTGATGCCATTTGGGTTATTGTAGATCAACTGACCAAGTCTGCTCATTTTATCCCTATGTGTACTACCTATTCCTCGGAGCGGTTGGCGGAGATTTATTTTCGGGAAGTCGTTCGTCTGCATGGTAATCCAGTCTCCATTATTTCAGATAGAGGTACTCAGTTACATAAGGTTCTGGAGAGCCGTTCAGCAGGATTTGGGTACTCGGGTGGAGTTGAGCAAAGCATTTCACCCCCAGACGGAAGGACAGTCCGAGCGCACTATTTAGATTCTTGAGGATATGCTCCCTGCGTGTGTGATTGAGTTTGGAGGGTCTTGGGATTATGTCACGACCCCAGTTCACCCTCCATGAACATGTCGTGATGGCACCAAGTCCCTATAACAAGGTAAGCCTAACAATGCGGAAGATAAACAAAAAAATTTCGAAAGAAAATAAATAAAACTCAACTGGTAAAATAAACAGGGTTTAAGGTGCCGCTCGACACATACCACAACAATCCTCAAAGCTAACAAAACTTCCCAAAACCCGGAAACTCACAAATAACAAGATAAGGGGATACATAAGAGGCTCTGACTCAAGAATATCTATACAAAGGAGAAAATAATGGAAGTACTATACTTATTATAGAAAAGTTGGAAAGGTACTCCTCGGTCTGCGGACGTAGCAAATATACCTTGAAGTCTCTACCAATACGCCTCCTTCCAAGACTGACAGAACTGAGTGGGAGTACATGTATCTGCACAACAAAAATGTGCAGAAAAGTAGTATGAGCACACCAGCGCAGTGCCCAATAAGTACCAAGACTAACCTCGATGGAGTAGTGACGAGGAACAGTCAAGGCACCTACCGGTCGATAAACAGTATAATCATAGGAACAATGGTAATGACATGAATATGTAAAGAATGCGTGAACGACCAAAAATGCTATAACTCATAAGGTCACAACACAGCAAAGAAAAGAAACAAGTAAATAATTTCTATCATACAATGATGTTCACAGAAGGTCTTATCCCATTCTTTCCACGATTTCACCAAGTCTCTGACTAACCACAATTCACGAAGACCTAGCATCTGAAATCTATCAATTGGCATCCTGTGCCCCATCAATCTCATGGTCATACCGACAACTAATTGGATAACTAGGGCCACTATCCCAAATATAATGGATAAGCGAGGTATACCACCACCCTTAGAAAAGTAAGGAGGAATTCACCTCTAATAGGAGTACTCAGCTACGTGTATGCTTGTGCAAATGTTTCTAACAATATTCTACCAACCAACAAACATGAAAAAGGAGGACGGACCGCACGTACGATGTTCCGTCACAACTCGCAAGCAGTAACGTTCATACGGATAAACAATCCACAATCACAATAGAAACAAATAGAAATGCCTCAACAGGCCGTCACAACTCTATACAATCAATCCCTGACATAGCCCACCTTATTTCACCACGTGTGCAATAAATAATATAATAGGCACCGCCTTATTTCGCGCACGAGCATAACAATGTCCCACCTTATTCCGCCACATGCGCAACCGCCATATAAGCATATAACATATCCCGCCTTATTGCGCCGCATGTGCAAAACATCAATAACAACAATAGCACGGCAAAGACCTCGTGCAACCTTTCAACAGCAACCGCACGGCAGAAACCTCGTGCATCACAATATCAATATCCACACGGTAGAAACCTCGTGCATCACAATAGCAACAACTGTACGGCAGAAACCTTGTGCATCACAATAGCAACAACCGCACGGCAGAAACCTCGTGCATCACAATAGCTAGAACCGCACGGCAGAAACCTCGTGCATCACAATAACAACAATTTAACATGGTGGAAATCTAACAAGAATGATAAATGCAGCAGTGTAATAATGCAAATAAACGAAGCAATAACAACTACAAGTATAAAACAGAAACACAGGGCAAACACCACTAAATCTCAATACCAATGAGGGTCTCCCAGGATATCGTCCAGTAGACCTCTCCTCAACTGTCCAATGGACCTTCCGAGAAATTGTCCCGTAGTCCAGCTCTCGTACCAGTATCTAAGGATCTCCCGGGATACCGTCCCGTAGTCCAATCATTTATATGCAAGGGATCTCCCGGCATACCATCCCGTAGTCCCAAAATAAAAGTGCAGTCACTGCCAGAAACAAACCAAGGGATAAATATGAAAGACGGAGTAGCAGATAGAACTAGCATAGCATGCTTCACGTAGTACGATTAAACAACTTAGCAATTAGACAATTATATTAGGTAGACATGGTTTCCTAGTCTAACACAAGTAATAGGCTTCAAGTACAACTTCATATTCGGTGATTACAAGGATCTAAGATCCTAAAGGATCAATTTACCACAAATAAATCCGAACACGCATTCATCACCTCACGTGCAAGGAATACAATCAACAAAGAAGACTAAAATCCTAAAAGGAAGTCCCCCACACAAGGTTAGGCAAGATACTTACCTCGAACCGGCTAACATCAACTAGCAACCACGTTCTTGCCACGAGTGCTCGACTCCAAATGGCCCAAATCTAGTCAATTAAATCACACATTGTAAATAATATTGCAAACAACTGATTCCACTATAAAATTTAGAGCTAGGGCGCGAAAATAGATAAAATGACCAAAATGCCCCTCCATCCAACGTCTCGGAATCGAATAATTTTCACATTTTCAGAACCCTCATGCTCACACGAGTCTAACCATACCAAAATTACAAATTCCCATATCATTTCGACCTTCAAATCAGTGATTCTATCCAAGAGGGGTTTCTACCCTTTTTTTCAACAAAATCCTCAGATTAAACACCAACACTTGTAGCAGTTATAAAACAAAAATTGGGTTAAGAACACTTACCCCATTGTTCTCCAAGAAAATCTGTCCATAAATCGCCCAAACTGAGCTCCAAATCGATAAAAATGGGAAATGGGAACGAAGTCCCATTCCAAAACTTAAACATTCTGCCCAGACCATTTTCCGCTTTTGCGGTCCTGCTTTTAGGGAAAAACCAACCGCTTCTGCATCCTCCTCAAAGCCCGACAAACCGCTTATGCGGTCTTCCCCTCGCAGAAGCGAGTCCGCTTCAGTGGAAAAATCTCCGCTTCTGCGGTTCCTGGCCCAAACGCCCATTTTTGCTTATGCGGTTTCCTGGCCGCTTATGCGGCTCTGCTTCTGCAGCTCCAAGACCGCAGAAGCGAAAAAATCAGAAGCAGCAGGCCAAAAATCTTCATAAGTCAAAAATTTCTCCGTTTAGCCATCCGAATTCATCCCGAGGTCCCGGGACCTTAACCAAAAATACCAATACACCCTATAACGTTATTCAAACTTGTTCCAATTATTAAAACACCTCGACTAAATTCAAAATCTTCAAATTACATCGAATTCAAACCTAAGTTCTTTTAAAACTTCAAAAATACGCATTCGATCAAAAACTTGACCAAACCACATCTAAATGACCTGAAATTTGCACGCACATCCCAATTGACATGATGGTGCTACAGCAACTTCTGGATTTCCGTTCTGACCCTCGGATCAAATTTTCACCTATCAACCAAAAATCGCCAAAATACTAACTTTCGGCATTTCTAGCCTAAATGAGCCACAGACTTCCAAAATACATTCCGAACATGCTACCAACCCTGAAATCACCTATCGGAGCTAACAGAACCATCAGATTTCCATTTCGAGGCCGTCTTTACACTGTTCCAATTACAGACCATTTTTCGACTCTTAAGCTCTCATTTAGGGACTAAGTGTCCCAAAACACTCCAAATCCTGCCACCAAACGTCCCAACAAACCAAAATAGTAGAATTGAACTTAGGGGAAGCAATTAATAGGGGATCGGGGCATGAATTCTAAAAACAACCAGTCGGGTCGTTACATCCTCCCACACTTAAACATCCTTTCGTCCTCGAACGAGTATAGAGAACACACCTGAAACCCTCAAGTCACTGAGTGCACACTTCCCTATACACCCGTGGGTGATCCCACGTCACCCCAATCCACGTAAGCATGACGACACCATCTCAACTGAAATTTAACCTTCCTAGCAATACCAGTAAGCCATCAAGCCAGAATTCTCACCTTCCATCCATTTCCAAAAGACCCGATCCTAAATCCATGTCCGATATCAGTCTCAACCAACCATTTCAATACAAGTCAACACACACAGAGTACAACCACACAACATGACTCCTCACACATAGGCCCACAATCACATTTCTTGTAGCAATACCTGCCTGAGATCAAATCCGTACCTACCATAAGCCTCATATCCGATAGGAACTCCTTTCAAACCCCCACAACACTGGTGATGATACAATAACCACGAAAACCACATGACAGAACACCCGATTAACCAAATCTCAACCAACACCAATGGGTACACACCCCACAAGCTAAACTAAAGAAGCATAGAACGGAAATGACTGAGTATAAGGAAGGAAACGCATAAGGGAACTAACAAGCAAATCAAACTAGTACAAATTCTTCTAAAAACAAAAATCAACAAAAACATCTATTAAGAAAGAATGAAAGCATATAAAAGACTCACAAGGATCTGATACTGATATAACTCTCACCGCAGCACACTGCCCGGTCTCACATATCAATACACCTGAAGTCACAAGGGTTCCGCCCTCAGTCACTGAATCACAAGTAGGGCTCATACTAACCCATCTAGAAACTCTCACTAGATCAATCATGTCTATAATTTACTACACACCCTGGCTCCCATACTGGTGGAGCATAGAAAATCACAGCTCGTAAGCAAGAATACTCCAAAGTGACATCAAACCTGCCAAAACAAACAACAGGAATTTACTACTAGCCTCGTAGCTCTCGACAACAGCTAGAAACGGACAATAGACACGGCTATCACTCAGAGAACCTCCCAACAGGATAATCACATAAATAGAGTGCAAATCATGAAGCTCTTCCATAAATGGAACAACAAACAAGGAACTCACCCTGATAGGTAGAACTGTGATGGGCTACAGATAGTTCCCCTCAACAATAAACCAAATCCATACCTGAAAGTTATTCAACTGGCGCACCGGCCTCAAGCCTACCATATGGAACACATCAACGAGCCGGGCCTCCCTCTCTTGGGTGCCCTCTACCTGCCTGAATACCTCACTACGACACACCGGTCCGAAGTCTAGGATAATCTCTCACCATGTGGCTAGTATCTCCACACTCAAAACACCCCCTCTGCTGATGAGGCGGTGGAAACTGTGCGGTACGGGTACTCCGAGACCCATGATCACCCGAGTTACCATGCTGAGTCTGAAATTCGAACTGAACTGGTTGGCTCGCAAAACCTCTACCATGACGCACCCTGCCTCCAAAATAAGGACCTATATATCTCCTCGGTCTACGAGGACTCCTCGCCTCCTCAAACTCTCCCTCTTGATCTCTTCTGCTCTCTCTCTCCTGACCTTGCCTGTCCTCTCTCTCTCTAGTATGCATACCCTCTATCCTTCTAGCAATGTTCACCACCTGCTGATACGGAATATCCATCTCCAACTCACGGGCCATGCTGAACCTGATACTAGGAATAAGCCCCTCAATGAACTGGCGAACCTTCTCGCGAACAATAGAGACCAACGCTGAGGCAAGTCTAGCCAAACTAGTGTAACGGACAACATACTCTGAGACGGTCATAGCACCTTAGTGCAAATGCTCAAATTCCACGCGCCATGCATCCCTGAGGCTCTGAGGAACAAACTCTCTCAGGAACATATCTGAAAACTGAGTCCAAGTCAGTGAAGCTTCCTCGTCTGGACTGTCTAACTCGTAGGTGCGCCACCAATCATAGGCGGCTCCTCGAAGCTGAAAAATAGTGAAGGAAAGTCCGCCCGATCTAGAGATACCCATTGTATAGAGAATACGGTAACACTCATCAAGAAACCCCAAGGCATCGTCTGATGCTAATCCACTGAACACCGGAGGATCATACCTCTTGAACCTCTCTAGTCTCATCTGCTCCTGCTCGGAAGTCGTTGCCATGCCCTCAGACTGAACTGGTGCCGCAGGTGGCGTAGGAACAATCTCTGGAACCTACTCAACATGCGCTCGCTGCTCAGGAGCGCGGGCGGCGGGAGTCTGTGCTCCTCCCCCGGCCTGGGATGTGGCTGCAGCAAGGGGAAGCAATCCTGTCTAAGCCAAAGTGGTGTACATACTCATGAACTATGCCAAAGTCTCCTGAATAGCTGGGGTAGTAGTAGCAGTGGGCGTGTTAGGTGCCTGGACTCCGGCTGGATCTGTTGTTGGTACCTCAGCAGCAGTTCGCGCAGGCGCTCTCGCTGCACCTCGTGCACGTCCTCAAACTCTACCCCGGCCCCGACCTCCGATGGCTGCAGCCGTGCCTGATCGCCTCGAGTAGTACGTGTCCTCACCATATGTGAGAGAGTAGAAGACAGAGGTTTAGGGTTGTGGATGTCAAAAATCTCGCACGACAAGGAAATCAAGTGAACTTGAATTTTTTCCTAACAGTTACATAGCCTCTCGCAGTTAAGTACAGACGTCTCCGTACCGATCCACGAGACTCTAATAAACCGGCTTGTGATCTGTGACTCCTATGAACCTAGAGCTCTGATACCATCTTGTCACGGCCCCAGTTCACCCTCCATGAACATTTTCGTGATGGCACCTAGTCCCTATGACTAGGTAAGCCTAACAATGCGGAAGATAAACCAAAAATTTCGAAAGAAAATAAATAAAACTCAACTGGTAAAGTAAACAGGGTTTAAGGTTCCGCTCGACACATACCACAACAATCCTCAAAGCTAACAAAACTTCCCAAAACCCGGAAACTCACAAATCACAGGCTAAGGGGATACATAAGAGGCTCTGACTCAAGAATATCTATACAAAGGAGAAAATACTGGAAGTACTATACTTATTACAGAAAAGCTGGAAAGGTACTCCTCGTTCTGCGGACGTAGCAGATATACCTTGAAGTCTCTACCAATATGCCTCCTTCCAAGACTGACAAAATTGAGTGGGAGTACCTGTATCTGCACAACAAAAATGTGCAGAAGAGTAGTATGAGCACACCACGGCGGTGCCCAATAAGTACCAAGACTAACCTCGATGTAGTAGTGACAAGGAACAGTCAAGGCACCTACCGGTCGATAAACAGTATAATCATAAGAACAATGGTAATGACATGAATATGTAAAAAATGCGTGAATGACCAAAATTTCTATAACTCATAATAAGGGGTAAATACAACAATTAACAACAAGAACATAATAAATGATGATACAAAATGATGGCAAAATCACAACCCAAATCCTAAGGTCACAAAACAGCAAAGAAAAGAAACAAGTAAATAATTCCTATCATACAATTAACAGAAGGTCATATCCCATTCTTTCCACAATTTCACCAAGTCTTTGACTAACCACAATTTGCAAAGACCTAGCATCTGAAATCTAACAATTGGCATCATGTGCCCCATCAATCTCATGGTCATACCGACAACTAACTGGCTAACTAGGGCCACTCTCCCGAATATAATGGATAAGCGAGGTGTACCACCACCCTTAGAAAAGTCAGGAGGAATTCACCTCTAATATGAGTACTCAGCTACGTGTATGCTTGTGCAAATGTTTCTAACAAAATTCTACCAACCAACAAACATGAAAAAAGAGGACGGACCGCACGTACGATGTTCCCTCACAACTCCCAAGCGGTAACGTTCATATAGATAATCAATCCATAATCACAATAGAAACAAATAGAAATGCCTCAACAGGCCTTTACAACTCTATACAATCAATCCCTGACATAGCCCACCTTATTTCGCCACGTGTGCAATAAATAATATAAAAGGCACCACCTTATTTTGCCACACGTGCATAACAATGTCCCACCTTATTCCGCCACATGCGCAACCCACATATAAGCATATAAGATATCCCGCCTTATTATGCTGCATGTGCAAAACATCAATAACAACAATAGCACGGCAAAGACCTCGTGCAACCTTTCAACAGCAACCGCACGGCAGAAACCTCGTACATCACAATAGCAACAACTGCACGGCAGAAACCTCATGCATCACAATAGCAACAACTGCATGGCAGAAACCTCGTGCATCACAATAACAAAAATTTAACAGGGTGGAAATCTAACAAGAATAAAAAATGCAGTAGTGTAATAATGCAAATCAACGAAGCAATAACAACAACCAGGGTAAAACAGAAATACAGGGCAACCACCACTAAATCTCAATACAAACGAGGGTCTCCCAGGATACCGTCCTGTATACCTCTCATCAACTGTTCGATGGATCTTCCGCGAAACCGTCCCGTACTCCAGCTCTCGTACCAATATCAAAGGATCTCCCGGGATACCGTCCAATCATTTATGTGCAGGGGATCTCCCTGGATACCATTTCGTAGGCCCAAAATAAAAGTGCAGTCACAGCCAGAAACAAACCAAGGGATAAATATGAAAGACGGCATAGCAGATAGAACTATCCTAGCATGCTTCACGTAGTACGATTAAACAACTAAGCAATTAGAAATTATATCAGGTAGACATGCTTTCCTAGTCTAACACAAGTAATAGGCTTCAAGTACAACTTCATATTCGGTGATTACAAGGATCTAAGAGCCTAAAGGATAAATTTACCACAACTAAATCTGAACACGCACTCGTCACCTCGCGTGCAAGGAATACAATCAACAAAGAAGACTCAAATCCTAAGGGGAAGTCCCCCACACAAGGTTAGGCAAGATACTTACCTCGAACTGTCTAACATCAACTAGCAACCAAGTTCTTGCCACGAGTTCTCGACTCCAAATGGCCCAAATCTAGTCAATTAAATCACACATTGTAAATAAGATTGCAAACAACTGATTCCACTATAAAATTTAGAGCTAGGGCACAAAAATAGATAAAATGACCAAAATGCCCCTCCATCCAACGTCTCGGAATCGAATAATTTTCACATTTTCAGAACCCTCGTACTCACACGAGTCTAACCATACCAAAATTACAAAATTCCCATACCATTTCGACCTTCAAATTAGTGATTCTATCCAAGAGGGGTTCCTCAGATTAAACACCAACACTTGTAGTAGATTTGAGTTATACAACCAAAATTGGGTTAAGAATACTTACCTCGTTGTTCTCCAAGAAAATCTGTCCAAAAATCGCCTAAACCGAGCTCCAAATCGATAAAAATGGGAAATGGGAACGAAGTCCCATTCCAAAACTTAAACATTTTGCCCAAACTATTTTCCGCTTCTGCGGTCCAGGGACCGCTTCTGCGATCCCGCTTTGCGGTAAAACCAACCGCTTCTGCGGTCTCCTTCAAAGCCCGACAAACCGCTTATGCGGTCTTCCCATTGCAGAAGCGAGTCCGCTTCAGCGGAAAAATCTCCGCTTCTACGGTTCCAGGCCCAAACGCCCATTTTCGCTAATGCGGTTTCCTGGCCGCTTATGCAGCTCCACTTTTGTGGCTCCAAGACTGCAGAAGTGAAAATATCAGAAGCAGCAGGCCAAAAATCTTCATAAGTCCAAAAATTCTCCGTTTAGCCATCCGAATTCATCCCAAGGCCCCCGGGACCTTAACTAAAAATACCAATACATCCTATAACGTTATTCAAACTTGTTCCAATTATTAAAACACCTCGACTAACATCAAAATCTTCAAATTACATCGAATTCAAACTTAAGTTCTTTTAAAACTTCAAAAACACGCATTCGATAAAAAACTCGACCAAACCACATCCAAATGACCTGAAATTTTGCACGCACATCCCAATTGACATGACAGTGCTACAGCACTTTTGGAATTCCATTCCGACCCTCGGATCAAATTTTTTCCTATCAACCGGAAATCATCGTAATACTAACTTTCGGCATTTCTAGTGTAAATGAGCCACGGACTTCCAAAATACAGTCCGAACACATCATATTTCCATTCTGAGGCCGTCTTTACACTGTTCCGATTACAGACCATTTTTCGACTCTTAAGCTCTTATTTAGGGACTAAGTGTCCCAAAACACTCCAAATCCTGCCACCGAATGTCCCAGCAAACCAAAATAGTAGAATTGAAATTAGGGGGAAACACTTAATAGGGGATCAAGGCATGAATTCTAAAAACGACCGGTCGGGTCGTTACAGATTAGTTCTTGCCATTGGCGGATTTTGCTTACAACAACAGTTATCAGTCCAGCATTCAGATGGCGCCGTATGAGGCTTTATATGGTAGGAGGTGTAGATCTCCGGTGGGTTGGTTTGAGCCAGGTGAAACCAGGCTATTGGGCACAGAGTTGGTTCACGATGCATTGGAGAAGGTTAAGGTGATTCAGGATAGACTCCATACAGCCCAGTCCAGACAAAAGAGCTACGAGGACTGGAAGGTTCGTGATGTTACGTATATGGTCGAAGAGCGGGTTGTGCTTCGGGTTTCACCTACGAAGGGCATTATGAGATTTGGGAAGAAAGAGGAATTGAATTCGAGATTTAATCACCTTTTTGAGATATTGAGGCATGTTGGGGAGGTTGCTTATACACTTTCCTTATCTCCCATCTTGGCAGGAGTTCATCCGGTATTTCATGTTTGGATGCTCCGGCGAAATCACGGTGACCCGTCACACGTGCTGGATTTTAGTTCTGTCCAGTTGGACAAGGATCTATCTTATGTTGAGGAGCCAGTGGCTATATTGGACAGGCAGGTCAGAAAGTTGAGGTCAAAGAACATTGCTTCGATAAAGGTTTAGTGGCGGGGTCAGCTGGTCGAGGAGGAGACTTGGGAGACCAAGCAAGATATGCGCAGTAGTTACTCTCATCTTTTCACTACTTCAGGTATGTCTTTATGCTCGTTCAATAATGAACGAATGTTTAAGTGTAGGAGGATGTGACGACCCGGCCGGTCATCTTAAGAATTAACAGTCGATCCTCTTTTAACTGCTTTCCTCAAGACTATTTCTGCTAAATTGAATTGTCGGGATGTTTGATTTCGCATTTCGGAGAGTTTTGGGACACTTAGACCTTAAATAAGAGCTTAAGAGTTAGAAAGTTGCCCGTAGTCGGAACAAATTGAAGACGGACTCGAAATGGAAATTTGATGGTTTCGTTAGCTCCATTAGGTGATTTCGGGGTTGTGAGCATGCTCAGAATATATTTTAGAGGTCCGTAGATAATTTAGGCTTGAAATGCCAAAGTTTGAATTTTTGAAGTTTCCGGTCCGATAGTGAGTTTTTGATCAGAGGGTTGGAATAGAATTCCGGAAGCTGTAGTAACTCCGTCATATCATTTGGGATGTGTTTGCAAAATTTCAGGTCATTCGGACGTGGTTTGGTTAGGTTTCTGATCAAAAGCATGTTTTGATAGAATTTGAAGTTCTTAGGCTTAAATTATTGGTTAATTCGAGTTTTCCGATGTTGTTTTAGGTTTTTTTTTTGGTAATTAATCACTTTATATTTATCACCTGAGAAACTGTACAACCATAGCATCACTACACGGCTAGCTATCTCATTACAAAATCTCATCTGTTATCTCCTATCTCTTCTATACATTCATAAGAACATATAACTATGAACTATTCTTTGAATACTAGCAATAGCTCTAACAGTACATGTATATGCTATCTCATGTGCAATACTATTCCATTCTCGTGCCCTTTTTTAAAAAATTCTCAAATTTCTCTCAATCCAAATAGCATGCACTATTTCTGCATATACCAGCTTGAAAATTCTTACTTTTTTGGTCTTGCCTTTAGCATGCTGTAAACTCCAGTCCATATGCTGTTCCCAGGTCTGCTTCCTTGTGTAATCATGCTGCACCCATTGCATAATCTTCATCCATATATGTCTGGCAAATTCACACGTGACAAATAGATTATCTTTATTCTCCTCGTGGTTATGGCATAAAGAACATTGAGTGTCCACTGTAATTCCCCATTTGATCAGCCTATCAGTGGTTGGGAGTCTTCCATGTAATAGCATCCACATAGTGAACTGTGTTTTTCGCCTCGTACTATTCTGAAATATTAGGCTCTTCCATATCACTCGAGGTTGTTGTCCCAGCAGCTGAAAGTATATGTGTCGAGTAGTCATAGTGCCCTGTTTGTTCCTCTGCCCCAGACTGTAATCAGCTCTAGCATTGAATATTTGTCTGAGCATCCAACAAGCTTGCTTAGGAGCCAACATTTGCATAAATTATTGCCCTTTGATATAATAGGAATGGATCCACTTGATCCACAATCTATCTTGTTTTGCTTCCACATCCCAGCCGATTTTTGCAATAGCTGCTCTATTCCATATATGTATATTCACCAGATTCAGACCACCACAAGATTTAGGAGAGCACATCGTTTCCCAGGATATCAATGTTGTCTTAGTTATGGTATTGGTTTCTGACCATACATAACTTCGACAATAGGCATCAATAGTTTTACGTACCTTGACTGGTAATGGTAGAATCTGAGCCCAATATGCTTGCACTCCAAAAATGACACTTTGCACTAGTTGTAATCTTCCTGCATATGACGGTTTCTTAGCTGTCCATAAGGAGATCCTTACTACTATTTTCTGAATGAGAGGCTGCCACTGTATCATTGATATCTTTTTTATTGACAAGGGACTTCCTAAATATTTGAAAGGCATTTCCCCTTGCCCATACCCTAGGTGTAGTAAAATTCTATCTCTTTCCTCTCTTTGCACCCCTCCAAAATACACTTAGCTCTTCCCCATATTTGCTTGTAGACCTGAAGATTGAGCAAAATGTTGAAAGCACCTGTGCATAGCTTTTACTAATGATAAGTCTCCTCTTGCAAATAGTAGTAGGTCATCAGCAAAACTTAGATGTGTAATACCAAGTTTGGCACATTTTGGATGATATATGAACTGTTTATCCTCCTTCAAATCATTGAGACTCCTACCTAGATACTCCATTGGGAATGTCAGATAGGAAAGGTGATATGGGGTCCCCTTGCCTAAGCCCTTTTTTGCATCAAAGGGGGTAGTAGTCTCTCCATTGATCAAGACAGTATAATTGACAGTTTTGACACACTCCATGATCCACTTGATGAATTGATCAGGGAAGCCCAAACTCTCTATTACCTGCTCCAAGTAGATCCACTCCACTGAGTCATAGGCTTTCTACATGTCTATCTTTATCATGCATCTATCTGAAATGTGTTTCCTTGTGTAAGCTTTAATCAATTCATGAGCCATGACAATATTATCTGCAATTCTTCTTCCTGGTATAAATCCAGCCTGATTTTTACTAATGACACTAGCAATCACCTTTTGCATTCTTGCTGCTAGTGTTTTGGAGATCATCTTATAGAGAAGAGTGCAACAAGCAATAGGTCTGAAGTCCTTCACTGTGACTAGTTTGTCCACCTTGGGGATTAGTGTGAGGGTAGTGCAATTGAGTGCCTTATACAATCTCCCAGTACTAAAGAAATTTTTAACAGCTTCACAAATCTCCACTTTGATAACAGGCCATGCCTTCTTGAAAAAGCAAGCATTATACCCATCTACTCCTGGAGCTTTGTCCTCTCCTATATGCTTCAGCCCTTCAAGTATTTCTTGGTTAGATATATGTGCAACTAGTTGCCTTCTTTGCTTCTGGGATAACACAGGTCCTTTCTTCACGATCTCCCTGTTTATTGAGGGTAGTTTTGTTACTGCCGTCCCCATCAATGATGTATAGAAATCAGTGATTTCCTGTTCTATCATATCTGCATCATTCAGCTTCTGACCATGCAGAGCTGTAAGCTCTTTAATTTTCTTCCTTTGGTTTCTTTCCTTCAGTATAACAGAGAAGTATTTTGAATTTTAATCCCCAAGCTTAATCCATCTTGATATAGATTTTTGCTTTAGGACACTTTCCTCAATAAGTGACCATTTTTCCAACTGCTGCAGGGCATTTTTCTCTTGTTCCATCAGGTCATCAGTATAGTTAATGCTAATCCACTCTTGTATCTCTTGAAGTTCTCCACGAGCCTTATCAATCTTAGAAGCAATAGGTTTAAACTCCTCATTATTTAAGACTTGAAATCTAACTTTCAAAGCTTTCAATTTCAACCATATGTTCTGCATTCTCCAGCCTGCCACATTATGCTCCCATACTTCTTGCACTATCTGTACAAATTTGCTATGATCTGCCCATACATTTAGAAATCTGAAAGAAACTTTTCCTGGCCTTGAATTCATAGAAATTGATAAAAGCATAGGTGAGTGATCAGATGTTTGTGGCAACTCATATTCGTTCTGAACTTGCCCCCATTGCATCATCCACTCAAAATTTCCAAACATTCTATCAATCCTGCTTCTGATTCTGTCAGTGCCATCTTGTTTGGTCGACCAACTGTAATAATCACCCTTCCATATCAATTCACTCAACTGCAGAGTTTGAATGCAGTTACCAAAGTCTTGAGTTTCAGCATATGTTACAGGATTGCCCATTAGTCTATCTTGGGAAAAAAGAACTACATTGAAATCCCCCTCCAAATAGCCAAGGACTGGTTATATTTGTAGCTAATTGATGAACCTCTGCCCATAATGTCTTCCTTTGCTCCAGTGTGTTATGTCCATAGACAACTGTTATTAGGCAGTCTATCTTTCCTACATTATCTGTAACTTGACAATGTATATATTGTTCCCCAACTTTGAGTAATTTCACAGTAAACCATCTTGGATCCCATAAGACCCACACCCTACCATTTTGATCATATTGGTAGTTATTTATCCCTTCTCAATCAAGTGCAATGGCTTTTCTAACTCTCCTGAAATTATGTTCTTTCACACTGGTTTCTACTAGGCCAGCTATCCTAACATTTTTACTTTTGATATAGTTAGCCAACTCCTTTTGTTTTGTACCTCTTATTCACCCCCCTCACAATCCAGAATAGCCAATTAGTTAGCATGTTAGGTGACCTCCTCCCCTGTCAAGGGATAATTTTTGCACATCCACAGAACCACATGGTAATACCTCAAAGGAGTTTCTCAGTTTTACATTAGACAGAAGTGGAAAGTTTGTCAGATTAAACTCAGGACTACTCTCCACTTGTTTCCCCTGATTGTGATTACTCAGTATAACTCTTGTTGGGCTGCTTGGTGAAGCTATCTCACATTGTCCTTGGTTATTTTCAGGCCTGGACTTTGGCGAGACGATTGCCCCATGTTGCACCTATTGTTGCAGCTGTTGCTCAACTGGTATGGGTTGTACAGGTTGATTAACTTCTTGCTGCACCTTTCCTTTAGTTCTCCACTCCATGGTCACCTTCTTAACCTCCCTTGCTTTGCCTTTTTGATTGCCCTATTGTTTACCCTCCTGCTTAGGACCAGTAGCATGAGGATGACATGAGTACCCAACCTTTTGGCATTCCTCACAAAATTTTCGCTTCCACTCATAGTAAACATCTTGCAAAAACCGCTTCCCCTTTTGATCTCTAACCTAGATTTCATCCTTCAAAGGTCTAGTCATATTGACCTCTATCAACATTCTAGCATATGAAACCTTGGTTTTCTTGGTTGTGCATTCATCTGCAAAGATATGAGTTCCAACAACACTTGGTATTCTGCTCAATGAATTAACTCCCAACATTTTAATGGTAGTTTTGGAAAATTAACTCATAGTGGAATTTCAGTGGGAAATTCCTCCATAAAATCAAACTCAGCAGTCCAACGCTTCAAAATTATAGGCCTATTATTAATTGTATACGGTCCAGAGTAGTAAATCTCTTTTATATAAGTTTCAGAGTGAAATCTGATGATGTAATAACCATCCTCATGCAGAAATACATCTGGTTCCCTAACACTTGCCCAATTAACATTTATGTATCTTTTCATAGTGTTATACCCTGGGGTATCTCCTAGTATGTATAGAATTAATGCACATTTCCACTTCTCAGTCTCAGATTCAACCTCTTCCTTATCCAATTGCACAATTACTTGACCATCAACAATTTCCGGTGGAATATAAGAGAGAGACATACCATTTGCTACAGATCTGTTCTTCTGAAATAGATTTGACCATGTTCTAGTGCTTACATCTTTTGGTTTCATCTCTCCTTGTTCTTCTCCCACAATTGTTACTGTTGCATTGTCTACTGTAGCATGCTGACATTGTTCCTTCGAATCTTCCTCCAATTGCACCTTTGCTGCAGAATCTGGTGGTGTTGTGAGGTCTAGCTCCTTTGAAACTCTAGAGCTAGATGCACCTCCAATACTCCTCCATTGGGCTCTTGTGTCCGAATGAAGTTTTAGATCAGGTGTTTGTAGCTTGTTTTCCTTTTCTGATGGTTTGTTATATGAGGTTGTTGGCTTCTCCGAGCTGGTAATGACTATTTTTTTGGGTCTTCCTCGTCCTCTCCCCCTCCCTCTCTCAATGGATGACCAAGATCAGCGCATGTTGACTAACATAAGCTGAGAGCATTCCCGTAGGGATTTTTTTTACTGAATCAACTTCATTATAAAAAAACTTACCAAACTTTTTTTAGGATGTTTAAGGATTGGTGCAAGTTCGAATGAGGTATTAGGTGTTATTGGTACTTTTGGTTAAGGTCCCGGGGGGCCTCCGGATGAATGCGGATGGTTAACGGAGGAAATTTTGGAGTTGATGTTGTGCAGCAACTGTTCTTCTGGTATTTTCTCATCTACAGTCTGGGAAACGCAGATGCGGAGCCACAAAAGTGGCATAGAGGGAAGCAAAAGCGAAATTTGGGATTTTCCTCAAGAACCACAGATGCGGTGAAATCATCACAGAAGCAGAACCGCTTCTACGGTTAGAGGTTCGCAAATGCGGAAGCTAGTATTTTAATAAGAGCCGAAGATGCGACAAATGGTCCACAGAAGCGAGACTGCAGATGCGGTCCCTTGACCACAGATGCGGAATTCACTGGCCAAAAATAGTGATTTCGAGGGTTTAGTTTCAAAAGATAGAAAAATCGAATTGGAGCTAAGTGGAGGGTGATTTTGAGAGGGATTTAAAGAGGATATCATTGGGTAACGATTCCTTAACCCTTTTTAGTTATATTCCATCAATCTTTAGTTAATTTCATCATCTAATTTCGGATATTGAATGGAAAATGGGTGAAACTTTCGTAGACTTAATTATCGAGATTTGAGTGGGTGTTTGACCTCCTATTTGAGAGATTTTTATATGGCTAGACTCGTGAGAGTGCGAGGGATCTGAAAATGTTAATTTCATCTGATTCCGAGATGTTGGCCTGAGGGGTATTTTTGGTCATTTTACCTAATTTCGCGACTTAACTTCGAATTAAATAGTAGAATCAGTTGCTTGCGATGTTATTTATGATATGTAATTGAATTGAATAGATTTGGGCCATTTGGAGTCAGACACTCATGGCAAAGGCGTGTTTTCAAGTTGATTTTTGTGCCGGTTCGAGGTAAGTGGCTTGTCTAACCTTGTGTGGGGAACCTTTCCCCTTAGGATACGATATTTTGTAATTGAATGCCTTGTACATGAGGTGACGAGCACGTGCTTGAGCTAATTGTTGAAAATTCAATTTTATTTGAAGTATTTAAATTGAGTTTCTTTTCTCATATATTTTACTCTAATTGCAACCTTAGCATGTGTTAGTTTAGAGGAGCATGTTTAGTTGACTTACCTGCCTAATTGCTTAAATTTGCTTTTGTTTGTATTTCGTGAAGTATGTTAGGCTAAAATTTTACTGTTACTTGTTATAAGTTGAGCATTTATTCTGATATTCTTGAGCTGTTATTATGTGCTTTAAAGTTGGGACTACGTGATGGCATCTCGGGAGATCCCCTGCACGTGTTATGTTCTGGACTGAGGGTGCGGGATACCAAGAGATCCCCGCCTTAAATTGAGGATACCAAGAGATCCCCGACTTACTATTAAGGATACCAAGAGATCCCTGACTTGCTATTGAGGATACCAAGAGATCCTCGGGATACCAAGAGATCCCCGACTTACTATTGAGGATACCAAGAGGCCCCCGACTTACTATTGAGGACACCAAGAGATTCCCGACTTGTTATTGAGGATACCAAGAGATCCTCGGTGTTGGCCCAAGTTCAGTTGAAGTTTTGAAGATTGACAAATGAACTCAGTGATGGGCCTGGTCCATCTGGTGAGACACAGTGTTTATCAACCATTGCATATGAGATGCACATGAGGAAGATATACCGTAGAGATCAAGCAACAATATCTTCTGATCTAATCAAAAAGATTGCAGTTGGGATAAGGAGAACAGTCCCCTTATGCGGAGAGAACACAATCCTAATCTAGGATAAGGGTTGGAGTTTGTATTGGTCAAGGACTCAAAATCGTCTAAGGATAAGGAATCGACTCTCAATCAAATTCTAATTACTAACTCAATAAATAAGTGAGTTTGTTCTCTTTTATAGGTATTGCACATACGCAGAAGTAAAACATAATTGAGAGCAAAAGAGCAAGTCTTTTTTGCAAGCAATATATGTGAGATATAAGTGTTCACGCCTGAAGCTATTCGAACGAGATAGAAGAACCAGTTCCATTGTGTTTATTCTTATTCTAGTTCAATTGTAGTAGGAGTTTCTATTTGTACCTTCCAACTTATTTAGAAGCATTTGTATTAGGTACTTTGAGTATTCAAGTTAGAGTTAACTTGAAAGTGTCGCAACAGTTGAGGTTGTGTGCCACACTGGGATTAGAGTTAATCCTTAGCTTTACAAAGAGTTTTTGTAAATGTTGTTTTGGCTTAGTGATTTTTGTGGAAGTTTCGGAAAATCCTACTGAGTAGTAGGTCGTGGTTATTTCACCTTTTAAGCCAGGTGTTTTCCACGTAAAAATCTCCGTGTTCTTTATTTTATGTATTTATTATTCCGCAAACTGCAATAGTT
>MU705822.1:8033-28427 GCA_026770625.1 Nicotiana glauca
AATTTAGACCTAGTCTGATAAATTATCTCCTAGCGTCAAAATCTTAGTCTGATGAATCTTTCTCCTAAGATATCAAAATCTCAGTCTGATGAATCTTTCTCCTGAAATCACATAAATTTAGACCTAGTTTGATGAATTTTCTCCTACCGTCAAAATCTTAGTCAGATGAATTTGTCTCCTAAGACGGTAAGCATTCGGTTTTTAAAATTCAAATTTCGAAGTCGGGAGCCCGCCCGTATAACAGAGGAATATGTTTTAGTCTTTACATTTTAAGTAATCATAAATTTAGACCTAGTCGGATGAATTATCTCCTAGCGTCAAAATCTCAGTCTGATGAATCTTTCTCCTGAGATCACATAAACTTAGACCTAGTCTGATGAATTATCTCCTAGCGTCAAAATCTTAGTCAGATGAATTTTTCTCCTAAGATGGTAATCATTCAAGTCTTTAAATTTCAAATTTCGAAGTCAGGAGCCCGCCCATATAATAGACGAATACATCTCAGTCTTTACATTTTAAGTAATCACAAATTTAGACCTAGTCTGATGAATTATCTCCTAGCGTCAAAATCTTAGTCAGATGAATTTTTCTCCTAAGATGGTAATCATTCACTCTTTAAATTTCAAATTTTCAAAGTCGGGAGCCCGCCTGTATAACGGAGGAATACATTTCAGACTTTACATTTAAGTAATCATAAATTTAGACCTAGTCTGATGAATTATCTCCTAGCATCAAAATCTTAGTCAGATGAATTTTTCTCCTAAGATGGCAATCATTCAGTCTTTAAATTTCAAATTTCGAAGTCAGGAGCCTGCCCGTATAATGGAGGAATACATTCCAGTCTTTACATTTCATCCTTTATATTTCAGTCTTTTACATTTCAAGTCTTGAAGTCAGGAGCCCTCCCGAAGAGTGGAGGGTTGCCGCAAAAAATCCCCAGCATAAATCCAAATTCAGAAATCAAAAGGAAGGCAGTGATGGTCAGTTCAAGCTTCGAAGAAAAATAATGCGAAGACCACAAGAAGGAAATAAACAGTCCAATTTTGGCAATCAGGAGAGGCCGACGAGTCAAGTCAGAAATGAAGAAACATCAAAGGAAACAAGTCAACAAGAAAGCAAGGCGACAAGAGCAAGCCGGAAGGTCTAGATAAGATTTTGTAATTCATATAATAGTTTAGTCTAACTTCTTATTTTTCTGTTTAGCACGGTGTAATAAGGAGGTCGGCAAGTAGTAGCCGCAACAGCAACAGCAGTAACAACAAAATTACGGTCCCATGGTAGTCCCAACTACCAAAACTTCCCGAACTACATTGACCTGATTCCCTTTTAGCCAGGGATATGTAGGAGACCTTTTGAAGCAAAGGTTCGGTCAAATCTTTAAAAAAAATGCTTCACATGGAGTACTTAAACGGGCAAAAATCGCTCGCTCACTTTATCTTTGCACGAAAGCTCTTCGTGTTTTCGGACAAAGAGGGTCAGTTATAAGCACGTGATTTTTGCCCTATACGAGAACTAATCCCAAAAAATTCAAAATAAAACAATTTTCCTTTGTGTGCAATTTTGAGATTTTTTGCGGCGTTTTTGGATAATTATTTATATTTGTCTGTGCATGTTTATTTGTTAAATTAATGAAAATACAAAAATATGTTGCATTTGCATTTAGGATTTAATTCTACAATTAGGAGTAATCTAGTTTGTTTTACAAAATGAAAAAAAATCACAAAAATAATGTATTTTGCATTTTTAGCATTTAATGTCCAAATTATGTGATTTTATTTTAATTGATGTTTAATTTTGTATGATAATTATTATTAGGAGTTGATTAGTATTTTGAGTTAAATTTTATTTTATTAATTTAATTTAGGATCTTTAAGTGTTAATTTTGCAACAAATAAACGAAAAGAAGAGCAAAAATAGAAGGAAATTCGGATTGGGCCATCTTTCAAATTAAACAAACTAGGCCCAAGTGTCCCACAAACCCAACCCAAAACCCAACAGGTCAACCCGACCCGGTCTTCCCCATAACCCNTTCCAGCCTTCATCATCTTCTCCTTCCCATCCCCTACAACGAGCCCGCCATCTACATCGACGAACAACCCCAACAGATGTAGCATCTCCGTTGCCCAGCCATCCTCACCATCGTTAAACCAACCAAACGAACCAACTCGTCGAGCACCAGCCCCAACCCGTCACACACAGTCAACCACCATCCTCACGTCCAGCCATGAACGACCACCATTTCCAGCCATATCCAGCGAGCCAACAGACCAGTCCCGTCCAGTTGAGCCCACCTTCCGACGAACCAGCTCTCCGCAACACCCTACACCATCGTCGACCACTCTCCGTCGACAAACCACCATTCTCCGTCGACCACATCACTATCCGACGACTTCATCATCCCAAACGCACCACCCAAATGTCCAGTCACTCGTCAAACAAGTCATCTTCGCCAGTGTGTTCATCGACTTTGCCGGTATGTTCATCATCATCGTCAGTCATCATCTTCAGTCAATTCGCTGTTTGTCATTTATTTAAAATGATCAATCGCCGGACATATTTTGTTTCCATAGAAGTTGAAGTCTTCATCCGAATATTCTGGTTCGATGATGTTGATTTTATTTAAAGGTTTGCTTCATTTCGGTTTAATCGGACAACTCCTTCAGTTCTATCCTTCATCTTCTTTGTTTTGTTAGGATGGTTCTATTTTAATAGTTGTGTAAATATTTAGAGTTTATAGCTTGTGTTTCATTTTTGTGTTCATTATTCTACCATGCTTTAGCTTCTTTTTGACTGTCTCTCGTTAAATCATTGAATCCTTCATCTTGGTTGTATTGCTGTTGGATTTAATTTGAAGTTCAATTGATGATTGATTTTAGTGATTGGAATCTACTTATTTTGTTCTATTAAGTTTGTTTCTGATATGAATCTTATTTTGTTGAAGTGATTCCTAAATGTTGTTGATTAGGAATTGCTTAGTGAGATTAATTGTTGATTTTGATTAGAAATTTGGTTATAGCTGTAGTAATCTGGTGTTTAATTAGGAATCAGTTTTGGTCAGTTGATAATTTTGTTACAGATTGAAGGTTTGGGGGAAGAATAGTAATTCCAGTAATTTCAGAGGCAATACGGGAATTGACAACTCGCCGAATTATTTATGTTGAGTGCTCTGTCCACTAAGCTCTAATAATAGTAAAATAAGGCATTGTTTAATGCATAGTGGGGAACAAGATATAATGGGGTTAAAAGAAGTAATTAAAAATAGTGCCCATGACCTTTGAATTAAAAATGAATTAGACAAATGGTAGTGGGCGACAAACAAATTAAAAATGGCACAGGACACATAGTAATGGGCTGCAAGAGAATATCATGGGCAAAGAATGGTTTTGATATTTGTTTAAGTGTCTCAAAGGGGCTATAAAGGCTGGAAATTTGAACAGAATAGGTGGGTCTGCTTTTCTGAGTCCGAGAGAGAGGGGTCTTCTTTTTTGGGGCTCCGTTTTGGTCGAAAATCAGTGTTATAAATAGAGAAAGTTTGCTTACTTCTTGGGGGGGGGGGGGACTGAAAAATCATTTTTCTCAGAAAGTTTTAAGGAGTCAGTTAGTTCAACTAATACTGTTTCATTGAGAACTAAAGAGGGCTTCAATTTTAACTATCAAGTTATATTTTCGAGTTCATCTTTTGGTTGCTGGTAATTTTGCTTGGTATTTCTGGTTTTATACCTGGGTTTCCGGTGTTGGTATTGCTGTTTGGTATCTTTGAAATTGCTACTGGTTTTCCTGGGATTTATTGTGCTAGGTTCTTTATCTGTTGTTGGTTGTTGCTGTTGTTGTATACTACTACTGCGCTGATCACTCCTGTTTCCTCTTCTTTCACTTCCTATACCAGGTACATGGCTATAACTTTGCAAATGTTTTAAGCTGAAACATGAAGCATGAATATACATGAAGAGTTGAAGTTATAAATTTGACTTAGTTTTTTTTTTTTACAGATTGTACTTAGCTCATTCTATATACTATTGTTATGAAAATTTCGGCCACTTTGTATAACTGGGCAGTTTTTATAGTGATATAGTCAATAATGTTCTATTATTTTAGCTTAATCATTAGGTAGTATATGTTCAAAGGCATGTCAAATAGAATCAGGTCCAGTAGACTATTTTAATTACCATGACAATCTAATTTCAGCATTCAATGGTTTGAATCTAGGATTAAAACTAGACCTCTAAGTTACCCCATTCCAATTGATTGCTTTTTCTATAACTCGCAGTAGTTTGTTTAATTAAATATCATCATTTTTACATTTCACCTTTGCAAAACCGTGAACATGTGTAGAATAAATTAACTAGGCCCAATATTGGAATAAGATGGCCCATGTCCCATTTAATACTACATGTGATGGACCTGGGCCCACGTTGGCAAATGAACTGCCCATATTGCACCTATTTTCTGATTTAACAAACTGCATTCGGAACCTTACTATACCAATTTTCAAGCATGTAAATTAATTAGGATCTTTTTCTTCTTTCATTTTTAGAGACGAACTTAATAGAAAAATGAAGTCACTTTAGGACGATCCTTTTAAAATAAACGAGATGAGTCTCACCAAATAGAACGTACAAGCTGCGGGGCCCTCACAAATGTATATATTAAAAAAACATAGATATTGGGATGTGTCGTTTAACGAATTGCACGGCTTTCCCCAAAATAATAACGCGTTAGTCACTTTAGGCGCGCTTTTAATAATTTACTTTCTTAAACACGGGTGCACATTTATATGACCCAAATCCAAATCTCAACGAAGTCGAAATGTGTCAATAATCACGGGTACATTGATTGTGATGTGGTTCAAGATGCATTTCCATGACGTTGTAATTCTTTTAAAAATAATGAATGAGACGAGTCTCGACAAACAAAAATACATAAACTACGGGGCCCTGTATACGCATTTTAACTTAGACTTCGGGATGGACCATTTAGCAAAATTTCACGGCCTTACCCAAATAATGGTACGCTAGTCGTTCTAGGCACGCCTTTAATAAATTACTTTCTTAAAATTTGGGTGCACATTTATGTGACCCAAATCCTAATCCCAACGGAGTCGAAATGTGTCGATAACCACGGGTACATTGACTGTGACGTGGTTCGAGATACGTTTTCACAACGTTGCAACTCTTTGTTAAAATAATAATAATAATAATACTAAAAGCGGATAAAGGTTAAAATTGGCACATAAGTTAAAGCATGTTATAAATCAGATAAGTAAGCCAAATATGATAGTTGAGCGACCGTGCTAGAACCACGGAACTCGAGAATGCCTAACACCTTCTCCCGGGTTAACAGAATTCCTTACTTAGATTTCTAGTTCGCGGACTGTTAAATAGAGTCAAACCTTTCCTCTATTCGGGATTCAACCGGTGACTTGGGATAACATAAATCTCCCAAGTGGCGACTCTGAATCTCTTAATAAACGAATCCCATTTCGATTGTCCTTTAATTGGAAAAACTCCCTTTACTACGCCCTTCGCGAGGTGCGGTAGCGCAAAAGGAGGTGTGACAATAGAGTTGGGACTCATGGGGATAGCTGACTTTATGATGAAAAAGGGAAATGGTACCATAGTGTCGTTGATCTTGGCAAAAATTTACCGAGCTCTGACTATTTGCCGAGACGGAGGAAATTACTTTGAAGGGTGCAATATGCTGTTACAACTGTGGATGGAGGAACACTTTTGCCATCGCCCGGGAAAATCTAAACTGTATTATGACTGGTCTTGAAAGCATCTAAAAACATGAAAAGCGGGTAGAGGGTTATGAGTTATCGGAGGGTACAAAAGCATGGCATGCCCACTTGAGATCCATGACTGCAAACAAAATCAAATGGACGTTCAGGTGGCTCTCGGTCGGTAAAGTAATCTATATCGGCTGAGGAGTGTATTCTGCTGTTGATGGATCTTCGGAGTATCCATCCTTATACTCTGTACATATTCCTACATCAGTTAGGCCGGTAACAGACATCCCACATGATGAAGATTTGAGTCAGCATGTCAGTGAGTTAGAACCAAAAGCTACCTTTCCAGAAGAAAAAGAGCCTCGGATTTGGCATCACTGCAGATTCTAAGAGCCTAAAACTCAAGTCCGAGATCTATCCAGAGGTGAGGTGGAGACTAGTTACACTGCTTGGTATGGTAAAATATCCTGAGTTCATGAGGAGCCCGAAAGGCCACAAACACACTCCATGTCCAACAGATCACCGATGGAGCACAGGTGAAATGAGACTGATTGAACATAGAAAATGAGTACAGGGCTACTATAAGCAAGTTGGAAAGGAAAGTCATGGAGCTTCAGTTTGAAAATGGTTTGCAAGCTGCCGCAGCTGAGGGATAAAAGAAAAAACTAATTCAGGAAAATGAAACCCTCAAAGCTCAGATCTGGAAGATGAAAATATCTGCTAGAAACCCGGAAAGAAGACGGGCGGATGAATGACTTATAAGTGGTCTAAAAAAGAAATCACTCGAGTGTCAAGAGGACCTAGAAAAGTCTGAGGCTAGTTTAGCGAATGTCCGAGCACATTGGGCAACGAAGGCAGAAGAGCGGGAAAGATTTGTGCATCGACTGAAAAGGAACTATGAAGGGACAATCACCAGCCTGAAGAGAGAAGTAACTACTCTCGAGAATGAGGCAGCCAAGCAGGCTAAAGACATCAACAATGATAGGGAACAGTGTTACGATTTGATGGCTCAGATGGAGGAAGGAATACAATAGCTACAAGATCAACACATTCAAGACTCTCAAGTGTTAGAGGCCCGAAATTAGTAGATAGGGCGATTGCTTCAGGAAAAGGGCAGAATCTGAGAGAGGATCAGAACCATTACCGATTACATTGTTGTGAAATGCCAGGCATGTGGGGATATGACTCACACCACCTTCTTCGCAGCAGTGATGACATTTGTCAGACAGATAATGTGTGACTTGGAAAGGCTTCAAAGGGATCTTGCATATAGGCCAGTGGCGAGACTGAATGATTTCCCGTGGGCCCCAAGAGCATTAATGTATTCATGATTTTCACTTGAGTCTGTATTTTCTTTATGTTGTAGTCTGCCAGTTTATTTTCGAGTCTATATTTTCTTTCTGTTGAAGTCTGTCAGTTTGTTTCGAGTATGTATTTGCTTTCTGTTGAAGTATGTTAGCTTTTGAGTCTGTATTTTCATCTTTTTATCAGAGTCTGATAGTGTCTTTCGAGTAGTTTTTGAGTCATTGTAATCAAAGCATTTGCTTTTTATGAAAAATTTAAAATCCCAAAATGTTTTCGCTATTTAGTCTTACATTTATGTTCCAAAAACTACGGTTGGTCTGATTCATGCGGGGTCATGATACGTAGGAAATCTCCATAGGATTCTACCGTAACCAAATGAAAAGAGGAAAGAGAAAATAGAGGAAAAACAAGAGAGAAAAAGAAAAGGAAAATAGAGAAAGTAAGAAACCGAGATAAGGAAACAATGTCAAAACAAGAGGAAGAAACGGGGGAATAAAAACAAAGAGAAAGCAGAGGTAAGAATGAAAAGAAGAAAAAGAAAAGAAAAAGAAGTTGCTAATGGAAATAAGGAAAGCCTAGATGATGCAACAACCGATCAAATGCATAATAGAAACGGTTAACTGCTTAAGTGCATTCATGCCCCGAAATGTGCAGTTAACAATATGTTAAAGCCCTAACCACTAAGAAGGTTGTTGTTTATATATTGATTCAAGGCAGGTGGTTAGTTGATTGGCATTCTGGCAACTCACTCCTACAACACCCGATCAAAAGACAAGCTAAACATGGCCAACCAAGAATTGGAGGCAAGCATTGTCGATTTGTCAAAAGAGGTGGAAGAGTTGGATGTTAATGCGATGAAAGAAGAGATGTATAAGTTAAAGCAACAAATGGCTGAAATGCACTAGGCCTACGCAAAAGGGCACACACCACCTGTTTACCCCGCTAACCCTGCTTATATCCCACCACCGGCTTAACCGCATGAGCATCCTACTGTGAACTTGTCTCCAACCTTTCCCCTCTACCAAAAATATTATGGCACCACTTCCTATACTTCCCAAGCTCCACCACCCAAACAAGTCCTATACCCCCCTCCACCAGTCACTACTATCTTTGTTGCACCTCCACCTGCTGCATTACACCGATCCTCCAGTGAGGCTCTATTTGAGACTCACGACAATCAGTATTACCCTCGGATCCTCCCTTCAAAGTTCCATAACCATATTCCTATACTCGTTATCTTGATCTCCCGGCGGAAACCGAGAAGCCACTCAGATATCTCGAACAGGAGGAAATATTCTGAAAATTTAAAAGCTTAGAACAATTATTCAGAGACATGTGGAGGTTGGGAGGTCAAGTAAGCATGGCCTATAAGGATTTGTGTTTGTTCCTAGATGTTCAGTTACCAGCAGAGTTTAAGATGCCTATGTTTGATCTGTACGATGGGCATGGTGATCCACTGGCGCACTTGAGAGGGTTTTGTAGCAAGATGAGAGGAGCAGGCGGAAAAGATAAGTTGCTGATGGCATATTTTAGCCAAAGTCTGAGTGGATCAGCGTTGAAGTAGTATACCCGACAAGATCACAGTAGGTGGTACACATAGGATGATCTAGCCCAAGCTTTCGCCTGCCATTTTCTCTACAATCTTGAAATTATTCCAGATCGTCTGTCCTAGATGAATTGATAAAAATCCCGGTGAGAGTTTCAGAGAGTATGGATTCCGTTAGAGAGACCAAGCAAGGAGGGTTGACCTTTTGATGAAAGAAAGTGAGATGGTTGATTATTTCTTGCAGGCCTTAGAGCCCATTTATTTTGGTCATTTGGTATCAGCAATAGGAAAGTCCTTTAATGAAGTTGTAAAAATGGGGGGCATGATAGAAGAGGGACTCAAGTCCAATAAAACCATGAGCTACTCAGCAATTAAGGCGACAACCCAAGCAATTCAAAACGGTACTGGAGGCGTACTTGGGAAGAAGAAGAAAGAGGACGTTGCAATAGTTGAGACAGGAGCTTGGGTCGAATCCAGGGGCCCTTCACATTACTACAACCAACCTCGACCTCATCACCAAACTTACTCCAACATCCCATATAGCCCACCACAACACTACTACCATCGCCAGATCCCTATATTTCTGACCATCATGCACAAACATACACTCAACCTCCTGCCCATGCACAATGGCATGTGCCAACCCCACAGAATACCTACCCAGCTCCACAAAATGCCTATCCATCCCTAAGAGCCCACCGAAATCCCCCTGGAATAGGTTTCCGGCCCAATCATTCCTTCAAGAATGAGAGGTTGCAGAAAAATAAGACATTCACTCCATTAGGAGAATCTTATACTAGTCTATTCCACTAGTTGAGAAAATTGGGTATGTTGAATCCGATTGAGCCTAAACAGCCAAATCCTCCCCCGAGAAATCTTGATCACTCGGTGAGTTACGGATATTGTTCAGGTGCTCCGAGGCACGACACAGAGAAATGCTGGTAATTGAAAACAGCTATTCAAGAGCTCATTGACACCAATCTAATCGAGGTCCAGGCCACAGAGGCACCAAATATCAACAAGAATCCGTTGCCGCCACATCATGAGAACCAATATGATCGAGATAGTGTACAAAGGGGGGGGGGTGAGACTAAGAAGCCCTCGCAGACTATAATGATGATCTGATCCAGCAAAGTCAGGCCGAGTGAAAAGTCAACCAATGAAAAGTTAGTGATCAAGTTGAAGGGGACAGACAGTAAACCATCTATGGTAGTCGGGAAGGGGTCATCAAGTGTTGTCAGTGTAAAACTAGAAAAAGCAAAAGTGGTAGTACAACGGGTAGCAAATAAGTCTGTTGTAGTCGTGGAGGGTGCTCGCATAGAGCCTGTCATTATAAAACCGGTAACTTAGCTACCAATAGTCAACAGCAAGGCTATCCCTTGGAATTATAAATGAGTGATAGTGACATATAAAGGGAAAAAAGTTAGAGAAGAAGTATGTAAAGCCCATGATTTGACTCGTTCGGGGAGATGCTTTGGCCCCGAAGAGTTAAGAAAAGCCAAGACCCCCAAGGATAACCTAGTGCTAGTAAAGAAAGCTGCGATCGAAGAGGAAGCGGAAGAGTTTTTGAGGAAGATGAAAGTTCATGACTATTCTATTGCAGAGCAGTTGAGGAAGACACCTGCTCAGATTTCATTACTCTCATTCTTAATCCATTCAGACGAGCACCGTCGGTCGTTGATGAAAATCTTGAACGAGGCCCATGTTCGCGACAAGATCTCAGTAAACCACTTGCAAAAGATAGCAAACAAGATATTTAAGGTAAACATAGTTACTTTTTCCGATGATGAGTTGATCGTGGAGTGTACTGAGCATAATAGGGCCCTTTATCTTACGGTAAAGTGCGAAGAGTCTGTGGTTACTTGAGTTTTGGTCGACAATTGGTCTAGTGCGAACATTTTCCCTCTCTCCACATTGAACAAATTAAAAGTGGATGATGATAGAATCTAGAAGAACAGTATTTTCGTTCGGGGGTTCGATGGCGGAGGCAAAGATTTAGTCGGGGATATAGTGTTGGAGCTGACGATAGGGCCCGTTGAGTTCATTATAGAATTCCAAGTGCTGGATGTAGTGGTTTCTTACAATCTTTTGCTAGGCAAACCCTGGATTTATGCCGCCAAGGCAGTGCCGTCTACCCTGCATCAGATGGTTAAATTTGAATGGGACAGACAGGAGTTGTGGATGATGAGGATAATCTGTACGCCCAGAGTGATGCCATTGTACCTTTCATTGAAGTTGAAGACGACATAGGGCCATGGGTCTATCAAGTATTTGACACAGTGTCAGTTGAGAAGATCCCAGAGAGGAAAAGCATTCCTGTTCCTAAAGTAAAGGCCGCATCATTTATGGTGGCTTCTGAGATGTTGAAGAATGGCTTCATACCTAGCAAGGGTTTTGGTGCTTCTTTGCAAGGCATTTATATAGCCAGTGTCTCTGCCCAAAAACTTGGATACCTTTGGTTTAGGGTTTAAGCCAATGGCTGTAGACGTAAGACGAACCTGAAAAATGAAGCAGAGGGTATGGGACCTTCCTAAGCCTGTCCCACGTCTTTCTAGTTTATTTGTCAGGCCTGGTACTAGAAAGCACCCAGTAGTAGTGGTTCCCAGTTCATTGGTTGATGTTGATAGAGATTTGGATAAGGGGTTCGAGAGGTTGTTCAATGATGTTAACATGGTGGAACCTGGAGAGGGATCAAGTAATGCAGATGTGCAATTCGTTGGACCAAGTGCAAAGATCAATAATTGGGAAGCTACTCCTCTTCCTACCCGGAGGGAGTTTTGGTAGTTGGCTTTGATTTTTCTTTCAATTTATCTGGATTATTCCAGGGTTGTAATTAAAATTCTATGTTCCGTCCGTTTGACTGTGTTAAACCTTGTTATCTTTAATTTCAATGAAATGCAATTCCCCTTCTTCTCCGCTCCTGATAATTTTATTTTTACTTTCCTTTTATATCTTGTACAATTCTTTTTATGCTGGTTTCAATAACATGACATGCATGAGGAATCCTCGGCCCAGTCTTAAAAGCCAATCTAATTCTGAAATAATAATACAAGAAATTGAGTGTGATGATTAATTGGAATTTGATGATGATGAGATTAGTAAAGAATTAAGACATTTCGAAGAAAAACCTAAACCTAACCTGAATGATACAAAAGAAATCAATTTAGGGGACCAAGATAATGTTCGGAAACTAAAATAAGTGTCCAACTTGAATCACAACTTAGAGAGGAGATAATTAAAGCACTGTCCGAATACAAAGATGTTTTTGCATGGTCATATGATGACATGCAGGGTCTAAGCACTGACTTGGTGGTTCACAAATTGCCCACTAACCCGGCATTCCCCCTGGCAAGCAGAAGCTGAGGAAATTTGAAACTGATATATAAGTGTGAAGATCAAAGAAGAGGTCACCAAGCAATTTAATGCAAAAGTCATTCGCGTAACTCGGTATCCCACTTGGTTAGCTAATGTAGTACCTGTACCGAATAAGTACGGCAAGACCAGGGTATGCATTGATTACCGTGATCTCAACAAGGCGAGTCCAAAGGAGAACTTCCCACTGCTGAACATCCACATATTGATTGATAATTATGCCAAATACAAGATTGATTCTTTTGCTGATTGTTATGCGGGTTATTACCAGATCTTAATGGATGAGGAAGATGCAGAAAATATGGAATTCATCACGCCATGGGGGACATATTGCTATCGGGTCATGCCATTCAGTTTGAAAAATGTTGGGGCAACTTACATGAGGGCAATGACAACAATATTCCATGGCATGATACATAGGTAGATCGAGGTTTATGTGGATGATGTAAATGTAAAGTCCAGGAAGCAGTCTGACCACGTCAGAGATCTGAGAGAGTTCTTTCGAAGGCTTCACAGGTACAATCTTAAGCTCAATCCTTCAAAGTGCGCATTCGGTGTGCCGTCTAAAAAGTTATTGGGATTCGTAGTCAGCCGTCGAGGTATCGAATTTGGCACGTCAAAGATTAAATATATCTAGGAATTGCCACCCCCAAGGAACAAGACTGAGGTGATAAGTTTGTTGGGGAGATTGAATTACATCAATAGGTTTATTGCTTAACTTACGACAACCTACGAGCCTATCTTCAAACTGTTAAAGATTGATGTTGTGGTCAAATGGACAGATGAGTGTCAGAAAGCATTTGATAAGATAAAGGGGTATTTGTCAAACCCACATGTGTTGGTCCCACCAGAACCGGGGAGGCCTTTGATTCTGTATTTGACAATCTTGGACAATTCATTTGGCTGTGTGTCGGGCTAGCATGATATCACCGGTAGGAAAGAACAGGCCATCTATTATCTCAGCAAGAAGTTCACATCATATAAGGTTAAGTATACTCACCTTGTGAGGACATGTTGCACCCTAACTTGGGATGTTGAAACATTATTTGTCATCTTATACTACTTACCTCATCTCTCGCTTGGATCAATTGAAGTATATCTTTCAGAAGCCAATGCCCACAAGAAGGCTCGCAAAGTGGCAGATCTTGCTTACAGAATTTGACATCGTCGATATGACTCGGATTGCAATGAAAGCACAAGTATTGGTGGACCATTTGGCCGAGAATCCGGTGGATGAAGAATATGAACCTTGGAAGACTTATTTACCTGATGAAGAGGTAATTCACATTATTGAGTTGGAACAGGTTAAAAAACCAGGATGGAAATTTTTCTTTGTTGGGGCCGCTAACATGAAGGCGTTGGGATAGGAGCATTACTTATTTCTAAAATAGGGCATCACTACCCTGTTACCGCTCAGCTTCGGTTCTACTGTACTAAAAACATGGCTAAGTACGAGGCGTGCATTCTAGGTTTGAGGATAGCTATAGATATGGGTGTCCACGAAGTCTTGGTTTTGGGTGACTCAGACCTTCTAGTGCACCTGATTCATGAAGAATGGGAGACACGGGATTTAAAGCTTATACAGTACCGACAATGTTTGCATGATCTTTGTCAATGATTTTAATCAAGAGAGTTTAGACACATTTCGAGGATTTATAATGAGGTTCCCGATGCTTTGGCTATGTTAGCGTCAATGCTTACTGTAATGTGGTAGAAGAAGAACTCGATGGTAAGCCGTGGTTCCACGATATTAGGGAATACATCAAAATGGGAGTGTATCCGGTGCAAGCCACAAGTGATCAAAAGATAACAATTAGGCAGTTGGCAAGCGACTTTTTCTTCAGCGGAGGGGTTTTATACAAAAGTACTCCAGATCTTGGATTGCTGAGACGTATAAATCCTAGACAGGCCACAACTATTATGACCGTAGTACAATTTGGAATATGTGGACAGCACAGGAGTGGGTACGTGCTGGAAAAGATGATTCTCCGAGCAGGTTATTATTGGCTCACTATGGAGTGAGATTGTATCAGTTTCGTGCGCAAATGTCATCAGTGCCAAGTGCATGGAGATTTTATTCATTCTCCAACATCTAAATTGCACACAATGTCTGCACCTTGGCCTTTTATCGCATGGGGCATGGATGTCATTGGGCCAATTGAGCTAGCAACATCGAATGGGCACAGGTTCATTTTGGTGGCCATAGACTATTTCACCAAGTGGGTAGAGGCTAAAACGTTCAATGCAGTAACCAAGAAAGCGGTGGTCGATTTTGTGAACACAAACATCATTTATCGGTTTACGATACCAAAGGTATGTCATCAGTTCTAAACTTTCACAATTATTGGTGAAAACTTTCACAAACACCTTGAGGCGAAAATGAGCTGAGAGATGAACGAATGAGAGAGCTCTGTTGGTGAAAACCTTTCAAGGCACCGTGGGATGAACAAGGTCAAGATTTGAGTGAAGAAATCAGGTTATGTAAATTCTGGGACAACAAAGTATGGCAACTGAAAGTTGATTGGTTGGACAAATTGGGCCGATTAATCCGAAATGCATGTCATGATCAATTGTACCAGTTGTTCCACTCACATAAGTCTCTTTTCCTTTTTCCTTTTTAGCAAGTCGTCTGGTTTTGGATTTTCTTTATCCTTAGCTCTTAAGGTCATTGCATTTCATTTCTTTTAGGGTTTATTTCTCTAAGATGTTTCAATGTCAGTATTTTTCAAAGCATATAAGAAAGGATTTCAAAGCTCACTACCAACTTCAAAAATTGCAAAGCACAGTTTGGCCAGAACATACAAAAGATAGCATGATGTAAAGTTGGATATAAGGAGTCACCGGAAGTTTCGTCGGTGGAATAAAGTGGTAATTTCATGGGAGATGCAAAGGTTCAGATAAAGGGGTCAGAGATGTAAAACAACGATTTGGATATAGAACACTCGGATCATCCAAGGTCATGGGGTTTGAAAGTCCGTCAGAAAGTCAAGCAGTTCAGGGCCAGCTCGGGGAAGCCAGTCAAAACAAAACACATCAGCGGAGAGACAGCAAGAATGCCATCAACTAACCACTACATTTTAACCTGACAAAAATTTTCTTTGATTGAAATAGGGGAAGAAAGTTTCGTTGTTTCGTAGAAACCCTCCGTAAGGAAAGGCAAGCACCAAACATGTTCGACCATAAACTCTCAGGCCCTACCTGGATAATGGGATTTAATTTAAAGTTTTCAGGACCGTCCTAGAAAATGGGACTTAGTTTAATATTCAAAATAGTCATGAGCAGTAAAATCTAGCATAAATGTACCCCAAGGAATATAAGAGAGTTTTAAAGTTTGCATGTTGGAAATAGGATTCAATTAGAAGTTTTCAGGACCCTCCTGAATAATGTGACCTAGCCTTGAGATTTCCATTAGATAACAAGATGTAGCGTAAGTTCTGTTGTAGGGTTGCATAATTCACCCATAAAATTGTCACTCTTAAGGTGAGGTTTGATTTTGATATTCAGGACCATCTTGGATAATGGGATGTAGCTTTAATACTTTCTTAGATAATAAAATGTTGCGGAAGTATTACCTTTAGAAGATATAACTTAGACTTAAAATCATAGTTTAATTAAGAGTCGTCAGGACCCTCCTGGATAATGGGGAGTAGTTTAAGACTCTCTTAGATAACAAGATTTAGCGGAAGTCACACTTTTAGAAGTTATAACTTAGATTTATAACTGTCGTTTAATTAAAAGTTGTCAGGACCCCCTGGATAATGGGACCGAGCTTTCAAATTCTTAGAATATTTGGTAATATTGTTCAGTTTAATACTCACACATGATCCTAGCCACCAAACTGGGGCAAAAGGTTTTCTTTGTTTTGTCTATTTTTGTTGAAATCAGGTACCCACTTGAAGAACATGGAGAAGCAATTTAAGTTCAGCAGTCAGGCGCCCACCTGCAGAGCACAGAAATGCATTCAAGTTCTGTAGTCAGGCGCCCGCCTGGAGAGCACAGGAATACATTAAAGTTCAGCAATCAAGCGCCCACCTTGAGAGCACGGGAATACATTCAAGTTCAGCAATCAGGTGCCCACATGGAAAGCAAGGGAATACATTCAAGTTCGGCAGTCAGGCGCCCACCAGGAGAGCACGGGAATACATTCAAGTTCAGCAATCAGGCGCCTACTTGTAGAGCACGAGAACACATTCAAGTTCAGCAATCAGACGCCCACATGGAGACCAGGGGAATACAGTTCAACTTCAGCAGTCATGCGTCCACCTGGAGAAAGGGGCAGCATCTCAAAGCACAATTCGAATTCAGTAATCAGGCGTCCACCTGGAGAAAGGGAAAACATCTCAGATTACAATTCAAGGCGGCAACAAAGGGATTTACCTGGGAGAATATGAATCAACAAGGAAACAAGAACCACAAGATCAAGTTTGAAGATATAGATAGGATTTTTGTAATTCATAGATCATAGTCTAGTCTAGACTCGTTTTATTTGACATGATGTAATAAGGGGTTTAGTAAGAAGTAGTAGCAGCAGTAGTAACAGTAAAATCACAGCTTCATGATAGTCCTAGCTATCCGACATTCCTGAACTACACTGATCTAATTCCCTTTTAGCCAAGGATATGTAGGCAACCTTGGAAGCAGGGTGCGGTCAAATCTTTCAAAAATGCTTCTCCGGAGTATTCAAACGGGCAAAAATCGCTCGTATTCGCAGACTTTATCTTTTCCTGGAAACTCTTCGTGTTTTCGAGCAAAGTGGGGCAGCTGTGAGCACGTGATTTTTGCCCTATATGAATTACTCCCATAATTTCAAAACAAAATAGATTTTTTTATTATTATTTGTAATTCTGTGGATTTTGTGGCATTTTGTGTTATTGTTTGCATTTGTCTATGCATGTTTATTTTATTAATTAATAGAAAATACAATAATGGGTTACATATGCATTTAGGAGTTAATTTTATATTTTAAGAATTAATTAGTTATTAAGTTATTTTATAAAAAGAAAATCACAAAAAATGGTGTAATTTGCAATTTTAATTTCAACAAAGAGAAAAGAGAAGAAAAACGAAAAAGGAAATAAAAGGAATTTAGAAGAAAAAAAAGGGAAAAGAGAGGAGATTTCGTTTGGGCTGTTCTTTAAATCCAAACACCTAGGCCCAACATTTCACTTCTGAACACCCGCCTAACCCAAGCCCATACTTGCTCCTACCCAGTCCAATTCCCTTACTAAATAAAAAAGACACCGTCCAGGCTAAGATCGATCCTAGCCATCGAGGTTTCCCTGATCTAACGGCTCTAAAGTGGGGGACACTTAATATTTAAGTGTCCGAATCGCTCCCCCTCCCTCTCTCCATCTTCTCCTTCACTTCCTCTCTACCTTAAAGACCCTCCAAAACCATAGCCCGTTGCCTCCGTTTCCACCGCCTCAAGGTGGCGGCACCACCACCAAAAAACCCCAAATTAACACCCTAGGACCCTTTCCCTCCCCTCATTCTGAATATCAACTCCATTTCCCTCGAATAACTCCAGAATCCCTCGAATTTTAGATCGAAGGGGTGAACCCTAATTCTCAAAAGCTCCTGATTCGAGTTTTGTTTGAAGATTTGGGTTTATTGTGATGTTATTTGTGTGTTCTTATTAAGAACACACGACTAATATCAGAGTTGGCCGGAAAATTCAAGAAGTCAAACGTTCAGACTCTTTTCCTCAAATAATTAATATTTTAGTAGGTATTTTTTGTTCTTCTCCTGATTTCATCTAGATTTCATTTTCTTTTTCTATTTTTCTGCTTCTTCTCATTTTCTCAACTCCTCTGTTATTTTGTTTTCCCGGATTGCTTTCCTATGCATGTTAATTTTAGGTTAGTATTTTAATTTGTTCTTGGTTTAAATCTAGATTCGTTATTTTAGTTAATTAGTTATTGAGTCATTTTGGGGTTTTTGATCTATTAAACCATTTCGGAGTTCACAAAATTTTTAACTGAGTATATTGTTTAGAAGTTGGACTACCTTTGATTCAATTGATAAATAGCAGCCCGTTCATATTGCATTGGACCATTGGGTCATCTTGACCCAGGTAAATGGGTTGGGGTAATTTCAGGGATTGTGTGGGGTAGTTTAGGAATTTGTCTTGAAGAATCTTTGTTGTAACAGAAAATAGAAGCTTCTCAGAAGCTGGCTAAGGGACTAAAGTGATTTAGGACTTTTGAGTTGGGGATTTTTGAGAAAAACACAAAATTGGCTAAGGCTTTTTAAGCTAAAACAAAAAATGGAAAAGGGGCATTTTGCGAAACTGAATTGTCTAGGCTACCCTACTTCCCTTGCCTATAAAGGCACCCTATCTTGCCATTCAAGGCATACCTAAGAGATAAAAGTTTTTAAAAAAACCCACGACTAAAAATCTAAAAATTGTTCCATTGATTTCTCTGCTTTGAGTGTTGAAGTTTTCAATCATTGAAACATTTTTCTTATTCTCCCCGAGATTGAGATGGTTTAAATTTGGATTTCCGAAAGTTTTTGGTTGAATTTTGTTGGGTAGTTGTTCCATTGGTTTTCGTCGGCCATTTTTGCTGTTTTACTGAGTCTGGGTGGTGAATTTTGTTGCTGTTCTACTACTGTAGATCACTGACCCCTTACATCTTGATTTTTTCTCAATTTCCAGGTATTCCTTCAAACTACTGTCACACCTCCTTTTCTACTACTACACCTCTCGAGGGTATAAAGGAGTTTTTCCACTTAAAGGACAATCGAATGGGATTCGTTATTCATTAAGATTCAAAGTCGACACTTGGGAGATTAATGGAGTCCCAAGTCACTGGTAGAATCCTGAATCGAGGAGATTATTGACTCTTTTTAACAGTTCGCGATCCAGAAATCCGAGTAAGGAATTCTGTTAACCCGGGAGAAGGTGTTAGGCATTCCCGGGTTCCGTGATTCTATCACGGTCGCTCAACTGTCATATTTAGCTTATTATCTGATTTTAGAACATGTTTAATTCGATGTGCAATTTTAAACTTTTAACCTCTTTATTTAATTATTTTTAAGGAATATTTTAACGTTATTTAAAACATGTCTTGAACCACGTCACATAAATGCACCCGCAGTCTGCAACACATTTTATCTAACGTTGTGATTTGGATTTGGGTCACATAAATGTGCACCCGAGTTTATGAAGGTAATATTATTAAAATAACGCGCCCAAAGCAACTACGCGTTTGCAACTTTGCGAGGGCCATGAAAATTCGCTAAATGGCACGCCTCGAATATAAGGATCAATTCGAGATTAAATAAGAGAGGGCCATGCAATTGTCATTTTTGTTCGGCATGGCACACCTCAATCCTAATTTTTATCAATTGATTCTCAAAAAAAAAAAAAAAAGCAAATAGCAACTAAGAAAATTCTACACTGATTTGATTCAAATACATGTACCCCTTTTCGCTGAGATTAAATCAATTACAAACTTCAAACGCCAATCGCCAACGAATAAACAAACCATTTAGAGGCATTGATTCTCAAATGGAACTTTGACCATATTTAAAGGTTTCTGTCAGATTTTAATTAATTGCCTACTTCATTGAAAACAAAAACAAGCAATACATTTAAATCTGAAGTAAAATGCATACTAAATCAGATCCTTCACTCAACTGTTACAAACTTACATAGATAACCAATCGTAAATAATGAAATCAGCACACTTTATTCATCAACGCTAGATACAAGAGAAATTCTTAATAGGAAAATGTTGAACTGGCACACGAATTCAAACTTCTAACAAGATCCAACAGTTTAATATCACTAAAAGAGGAAATACACAGAAGTTCAGTTTCTCTTTAATTAGTGAATGAGTTGACGAACATGTACCTTATGATAGACAAAAATGGCAGCAGCAGTGTATGAATATGAATGAAACTCAAAACATAGCAATTTGGTTCTGCAAACGCTCAACACCAGAAAATTTGGACGGCGGTGACTTGACGGAACGCAAATATGTCCGGCAACCTCGAACGGAACTGTACAGATCTAATGAATGACTGAAACGGAAACTCGGACTTACGAGAAGGAAACAGAGAACATTTTTGCTTAGGCTCAACTCAATTAACTTTCAAAACATGAGATTATTTATATGTATATGTTCCGAAAATCAAACGATGGCTGCTGACGGCTTCTCTTTTGAAGATCTCCTGTTCTCTGTAATGCTCAGAAGGAGAAGAAGGCGTTGAGGGCTGGTGGTTGCCAGATCTCGACCGGAGAAGGATAAGCAGTGGCGGAGAAACTGTGTTTGGGTTCTGTGTGTGTTTTTTCTCCTTTCAATTTTTGTGTGAATATCCTTTTGTTTGAATTTTTCGTCCGTGACGTTTTTTTTAAGTTTTTCGTGTATTTTTTTGTGTCCTTGTATTGTGTATTGTGTATGTATTTATAGTGATGGGGTGGGGAGTAGTTTTGGGGGGG
>MU705824.1:4992-27863 GCA_026770625.1 Nicotiana glauca
AGCTGGTCAAACAAATCATCAATCCTCGACAGTGGATACTTGTTCTTTATCGTCACATTGTTAAAATACCGGTAATCAATGCACATCCTCATCGATCTATCCTTTTTCTTCACAAATAACACCGGCACACCCCAAGAAGAAACACTAGGCCTGATAAAACCCTTCTCTAGCAAATCTTGCAATTGGTCCTTTAACTCATTCAACTCTGGCAGGGCCATGCGATACGGCGGAATAGAAATGGGTTGCGTGCCTGGGGCCAGATCATTACAGAAATCAATATCCCTATTGGGCGGCATACCCGACAGGTCTAAAGGAAAAACCACGGGGAACTCCCGAATAATAGGAACAGAGTCAATAGAAGGAACCTCTGTGCTGGAATCGCGAACATACGTCAGATAAGCTAAACACCCCTTCTCGACCATGCGTCGAGCCTTACATATGAAATAACACTGCGGGTGGCATGTCCTGGGGTCCCTTTCCACTCCGATCGGGGCAAGTATAGCAAAGCCAAGGTCACGGTCTTGGCGTGACAATCCAAGATGGAATGATATGGGGACAACCAATCCATTCCTAATATAATGTCGAAATCCACCATGTCTAAGAGCAATAAATCAACACGGGTCTCAAGACCCTCAAACACTACCACACAGGAATGATGAACTCGGTCGACCACTATAGAATCACCCACCGGTGTAGATACATAAACAGGAATACCCAAGGTATCACTAGGCATGGCCAGGTAAGGTGCAAAATAAGATGACACATATGAATACGTAGACCCAGGGTCAAATAGAACTAAAGCATCCCTATCACAGACCAGAATAGTACATGTAATAACAGCATCTGAAGACTCAGCCTCTGGCCTGGCTGGCAAAGCATAACACCAAGGATGGGCCCCACCTCCCTGAACCATGTCTCTAGGACAATCGACTGCTAGATAACCTCTACCTCTGGCGGTCTGAGCTCTACCTCTATGATCTCTACCTCTACCTTTATGGCCTCTACCCCCGCCTCTAGCTGGCTGGGCAGGTTGTGGAACCTCCGGTGCCTGAATCATAGCACGAGAACTCTGGTGCTGAGAGCTGTCAGAAGCTCGAGGGCAATACCTGCTAATGTGCCTCGTGTCGCCACATGTGAAACAAGCCCTCAGCTGCTGAGAATAACGGAGTGGTGGTGCGCTGATAGGTGCTGGTCAGAATACTGCGGCTGAGAGCCACGACCACCTGATGTACCATATGAGACCTGGAGCGCTGACTGAAAGGGCCTCGGTGAATAGCCTCTACCATAAGAATCCCTACCTCCAGATTAGGTACCACTGAACCTACCAGAATGATGAGGCCTCTTATCCGACACATGACCACCTCCTCGTGCAAGGGCCACCTCAACTCTGCAGGCCGCATTGGCCGCCTCCTAAAAGGAAATCTCACTACCAGTCCCTAAAGCCATCTGGAGACGGACCGGCTGAATCAATCCATCAATAAACCTCCGCACCCTTTCTCGATCTGTGGGGAGTATAACAATAGCATGGCGTGCCAAATCAATGAACAGCGTCTCATACTGGGTGACTGTCATGGAGCCCTGCTAGAGGCGCTCAAACTGCCTGCGAAGTGCCTCCCGCTGAGTAACAGGGAGAAACTTCTCCAAAAACAACTCTGCGAACTGATCACATGTCAATGCTGGCGACCCTGCTGGTCTAGATAAACAATAGTCCCTCCACCAAGTCTTAGCGGATCCTACAAGCCGAAAGGTGGCGCAGTCGACCCCATTGGTCTCCATAATACCCATAGTCCTAAGGATATCATGGCAGCTGAATAAGAAATCCTGTCGATCCTCTGATGAAGCACCACTGAATGTGGTGGTGAAGAGCTTGGAGAACCGATCAAGTCTTCACAAAGCATCCGAAGACATCGCCGCTCCATCGTCGTTCTGGGCTGCACTACCTGGCTGAGCTACCACAGCTGGATGAACCACTGGGACATGAGCATAGGGAGCTACCTGCTTTGGAGTACGTGTAGCAAGAGTATGAACTCCTCCTCCAGCCTGAGAAGTGGCTGGTGCTACTGGAAACCCGCTCTAGTGACGTTCTACATAAAGCCTGCCAATCTGACTAAAGCGTCCTAAAGATTTGGGGTGACCATGAACCCTCCTAGGACATGAGTTGGGCCCACCGGAGCTGCTGGGGCTGGAACCTCCTCATCATAGTCAATATGAGGCTCCACCTCTGGGACGACTGCCCGGGGCTGAGCTCTGCCCCTGCCTCGGCCTCTGCCCCTCGTAGGAATTGCTGCTGCACGGTAGAAGAGGAAGCACGTGTTCTCGCCATCTGCGAAAGAACAGAGTAGAAAGGAAATCAGTATTTGAGAAACGGAATCGCACGATAAGAAAGAACAAAGTGAAATTTCCTAACTCCGTAGCCTCTAGGGATAAATACAGACGTCTCTGTACCGATCCCTCAGACTCTACCAAGTTTGTCCATGAGTAGTGAGACCTATGTAACCTAGAGCTCTGATACCAACTTGTCACGACCCGGACTTCCCACCATCGAGAGTCGTTATGGCGCCTACTATCGGAGCTAGGCAAGCCAAGCATTAGAACATTTTCTGATAACACCTTAACAATAATAATAATACGAGTCTTTTAAATAAAAGCGGAAGTCTTAAAAACATAGATAACTGAAAACCAAAATGCGGAAGTTTAACATTTCTTCTACCCAAGACTGGTGTCGCTAACTCACGAACTACTAAAGAGTGCTAAAAATAAGTCTGAATAGAAATACATCAATGTTTGTCTCGGTACAAGGAAAACAAACTAATAACATAGAAGGGACTCCGGCCTACGAACGTCAGCTAGGATACATCGAAATCTCTGGACTGAAGTCAACTCCCAAGGCTCCTACTACTGTCCAAAAGCTTCTGCTCCGGTGCTGTGATCTGTGCAAAAAGATGCACAGAGTGTAGCATCAGCACAACCGACCCCATGTGTTGGTAAGTGCCTAGCCTAACCTCTGCGAAGTAGTGACGAGGATAGACCAGACTGCCCGATAAACCTGTGCGGATATATATACAAGTACAACAAAATAATAGCGGAAAGTAAACAATTAAAACTGGGAGGCGAACATGCTTATGGGGTAGCAGATAAAACAGATTATCAGGAATAATATAAGAAACTACATCTGATTTCTTCTAACACAGAATAAGGGGAAAACAACCACTTTCACTTGTTCAATGTTCTCTCATTGCAGGCGTGCAACACGATCCTATTTTCTCATGTCACGTGGTAGGCGTACCACTCGATCCCATTTCATAATATCACGTGGTAGGCGTACCACTCACTCCTATTTCATAATATCACGTGGTAGGCGTACCACTCGATCCCATTTCATAATATCACGTGGTAGGCATACCACTAGATCCCATTTCGTAATATCACGTGGTAGGCGTACCACTCGATCCCATTTCATAACATCACGTGGTAGGCGTACCACTAGATCCCATTTTATAACATCACGTGGTAGGCGTACCACTCGATCCCATTTCATAATATCTCGTGGTCGGCGTGCCACACGATCCCATTTCTTTCAACACAATACACAAAATAATACCGGCAAGGGAACAAGATAATATAATAAACTATCCCGGCAAGGGATATCCAGCTATAACCAAACTTATTCAATTTCTACTTAACACAATTAAATCAATACTCAGTCTCAACAATTACTGGCTCAGTGTTAAAGATTTTCAACCAAGCCCTCATAAACAACAATTAAGAATTTAATAATTTAGCAATTTAGGACTCATGGTCATGCTCGACACCAGTGTATAGATACTCGTCACCATGCCTATACACCGTACTCGACAAATAGCAATTAGCAAATAAGACTCTACTTCTATTCCCTCAAGCCAAAGTTAGACCAAACACTTACTTCAAATGCTCCAAAAATCAACTCAAGCCTCTAGTGTAGCTTTACCCCTCGAATTCACTACCAAACCGCTCGAATCTAGTCACAAATTACATGAATGCATCAATAATTCTAATTGAATCAATTTAAATGCATGAAAATGAATTTCCCAAAGGTTTACTCAAAAATTCCCAAAACTCCCCCGAGCCCACGTGGTCAAAACCCGAGGTTCCAACCAAAACCCGGTTACCCATTCCCCCACGAGTTCATATCTATGATTTGTTTTGAAATCGGACCTCAAATTGAGGTCCAAATCACCAATTTTAAGAAAACCTAGGTTCTACCAAAAATCCCCATTTTCACCCATGAAAAACCTCGATTTTAAGATGAAAACATGATAAATAATGTTAAAGATTGAAGAAATTAACTGAACGTCAACTTACAAATGGATTGGAGAAGGAAGAGTTCTTGAAAAATCGCCAATAGGTGTTTGGGTTTGACAATATGAAAAAAATGGGGCTTAAAATCATCTAAGTATGAATATTGCAGGTTGCAGGTATGGGAAATGCGAACCTGGGTTCGCAATTGCGAACCCATCAGGCTTGGGAAATGCGAGGTTCTAGTTCGCATTTGCGAACTCAGGCTAAAAGGGCGGGTTTTGCATTTGCGACATAATGCCTCGCATTTGCGAACCCTGGGAAATAAAGGGGACTTCGCATTTGCGAAGGAAATCTCGCAATTGCGAGACTGGGCATACGTGGGCCTTCTTCGCATTTGCGATGGGCCGTTCGCATTTGCGAACCAGGCTTCGCAATTGCGAAGCATGCAGGTCTGAAGCACTTGAAGCAAAATCTGCAGTTCCAAAGTTTAAAATGCAACTCTACACCTATCCAAAACTCACACGAGCCCTCGGGGCTCCAAACCAAACATACACATAACCTCAAAAACATCCTACGGACTTGCTCGTGCGATCAAATGGCCAAAATAATATCATATACATAGAATCAAGCCTCAAATCACAAAATTTCTTCCAACGTTTTCATCAAACACAAATTTTCCATTTTTAAGTCCGAAACATGTCAAATGACGTCCGTTTTCTACCAAACTTTATAGATAGTGCTTAAATCATATTTAAGACTTGTACCAAGCGTCGGAACCAAAATACGAGCCCGATACCATAGCCTTCTGATCAGATTTCGTTTCCAATTTCCTCAATTAATTTTAGAAAACAATTTCACACAATAATTCATTTCTCAGGCTTGGGACCTCAGAATTCGATTCCGGGCACACGCCCAAGTTCCATATTTTTCTACTGACCCTTCGGGACCGTCGAATCACGGGTCCGGGTCCGTTTACCCAAAATATTGATCGAAGTCAATATTATGCATATTAATTTTAAAATTCACCATTTTTCACACATAACTCATATATAAGCTTTCCGGCTATGCGCTCGGACTGTGCACGCAAATCGAGGTGGCTAAAAGTGAGGTTTTCAAGGCCTCAGAAGCGTGGAAAAGAGAGAAAACAGGTGATGAACCTTCGGGTCGTCACAATTTCAAATCAAATACGCGGCTTAATAGCCGCTACGGGACAGACCAAGTCACAATTCCTACAGATACACTCCCACACACTCATCACCTAGCATGTGCGTCACCTTATTTATCAAAACAATACGAAATACCGGGGTTTCATACCCTCAGGTCCAGATTTACAATGGTTACTTACCTCAAACCGGATGAAATACTACTCTGCGATGCCCTTGCCTCTCGACTCGGCCTCAACTCGCGTCGAATCTACCCAAGAATCAGAATTATAACATCAATATATGTTAAGGGAGCGAAGCCCATGCGAAAATAATCAATTAACTTAAAAATATCCTGAAATTGGCCAAACTTGACCCCCGAGCCCACGTCTCAAATTCCAATAAAAATCACAAACTATAATTCTTAGACTCTCACGAGTTCATACATATCAAATACATCAAAATCCAGCAACGAACGACCCCTCAAATCCTTAAATCAAAGTCTCCAATTTCAAGCCCGAACTCCCAATTCTAGGCTTTAAATCCCACTAATTTCATGTTTAATCAGGTAGAATTCATTATAGAATCGAGTATTGAGTTTAAAAATCTTACCTCAAAGTGATCCCCTTCGATTCCCTCTTCAATCCCTCTCAAAAAGATTCAAAATCGCTCATAAATGGTGGAAGATAGATCAAAAATCGCGAAATGGATATTTTAACATTCTGCCCAGGGATAAATTCCTTCTTCGCAAATGCGGTCAAAGCCTCGCGTTCGCGAAGCACAAAAAGATCACAGCTCAACTTTCCTCTTATGCGAACACGAACACCACCTCGCGAATGCGAGGCCTTACATACTTTGACATACGCGAATGCGTTCTTCCAGTCGCGAACCCGATGCCTTAGGGCCTGATGCCTAAGTCTGCTTCACCCTTCTACGCGAACACGAACAATACCACGCATTCGCGATGAACATTCAAACTCAACCTTCGCGAACGCGGGACCAACATTACGAACATGAAGGGAAACTGGCCTGCCTCACTCAACATCTCTTCGTGAACGCGAGGACTGTCTCGCGAACGCGAATAGCAAAACTCTGCAACTGAAACCTACAGAAATCTGCAACTTCCAAAAATAAAAATTTAATCCGTTAATCTCCCGAAACTTACCTGAGGCCCTCGGGACCTCAACCAGACATGCCAATACATCCTATAACGTCATTCAAACTTCTTCCAAACTTCGAAATACACAAAACAACATCGGAATATCAAATCATCATTGGATTCAAGCCTAAGAAATTCCAAACCTTCCAAATTTTCCTTTCTATCAAAAAGTCTATCAAACCTCGTCTGAATGACCTGAAATTTCGCACACACGTCCCAAATGACACAATGGACCTACTCCAATTTTCGAAATTCCATTCCGAACCCTATATCAAAATTTCAACTACCAACCAAAATCCGCCAAAATTCCATTTTCGCCAATTCAAGCCTAAATCTACTCCGGACCTCCAAAACATACTTCGATCACGCTCCTAAGTCCTACATCACCTACCGAAGCTATCCGAATCATAGAAACCAAATTTCGAGATTGTTTGCTCATAAGTCAACTTCCGATTGACTTTTTCCAACTAAAAGGCCAACTTAAGAGACTAAGTGTCTCATTACTCTACCAAACCATTCCGAACCTGAAGCAACCAACCCGATACCACCTAATACAGCTGAACAAGACATAAAGAAGTAGAAATGGGGAAAACAGAGCGGTAAGTCATTAAACGATTTGCCGGGTCGTTACATCCCCCCTCCTAAACAAACATTCGTTCTTAAACGGTTCAATAAACATACCTGAAACCTCAAATAGGTGAGGATACCTGTTCCGCATCTTTTGCTCGGTCTCCCAGGTTGCCTCCTCAACGGGCCGATCCTTCCGCTTCACTTTCATTGAAGCTATACCCTTTGATCTCAACTTTCAAACCTGACGCTCCAAAATATCCACTAGCTCCACATCATAGGTCAAAACTTTCATTGAAGTCCAAACACATGAGACAGATTGCTAATATACTGTTGGAGCATAGAAACATGAAATACCGGATGCACGCTCGACAAGCTGGGTGGCAAAGCAAGCTCATAAGCCACCTCCCGAATCCTCCTTAGCACTTCAAAAGGCCCAATGAACTGAGGACTCAATTTACCCTTCTTCCCAAATCTCATAACACCCTTCATGGGTGAAACCTTCTATAGAACCTTCTCCCCAACCATGTAAGACACATCACGGACCTTCCTATCAGCATAACTCTTTTGTCTCGACTGCTGTATGAAGTCGCTCCTAGATCACCTTCACCTTGTCCAAAGCATCCTACACTAAGTCTGTACCCAAAAGCCTAGCCTCACCCGGCTCAAACCAGCCAATTGGAGATCTACATCGTCTCCCATACAAATCCTCACATGGAGCCATCTGAATACTCGACTAAAAATTGTTATTGTAAGCAAACTCCGAAAGCGGTAGAAACTGATCCCATGAACCTCCAAAATCAATGACACAAGCGCGTAACATGTCCTCCAGTATCAGAATAGTGCGTTAGGACTGCCCGTCCATCTGAGGATGAAAAGCTGTGCTCAACTCAACCTGAGTACCCAACTCATGCTGCACGGCCCTCCAAAACTGTGAAGTGAACCGAGCACCTCTATCTGAAATGATGGAAACTGGAACCCCTTGCAGACAAACAACCTCTCGGATATAAATCCTTGCTAACCGCTCTGAGGAATATGTAGTACACACAGGACTGAAGTACATGGACTTGGTCAACTGATCCAGAATCACCCAAATAACATCGAACTTCTTCAAAGTTCGTGGGAGCCCAACTACAAAGCCACCCAGTCTCTGATGCCCATATTTTACCTGCTGACAATGGAGACACCAAGCTACAAATCCCACAATATCCTTCTTCATACTTCTCCACCAATAATACTGCCTCACATCCTGATACATCTTCGCGGCACTCGGATGAATGGAATACCGCAAGCTATGGGTCTCCTCTAAGATCAACTCCCGAAGCCCATCCACATTGGGCATACATATCCTGCCCTGCATCCCCAATACCCCATCATCACCAATAGTCACATCTCTGGCATCGCTGTTCTGAAATCTATCTTAAGGACAAGCAAATAAGGATCAACACATTGGCGCTCTCTAATGCGATCAAATAAGGAAGACCAAGAAATCACACAAGCTAAGACCCGACTGGGCTCCGAAATATCCAACCTCACAAATCGATTGTCCAAGGCCTGAACATCAACTGCAAGAGGTCTTTCCCAAAATAGGAATATATGCCAAACTACCCATACTCACTGCCTTCCTACTCAAAGCATCGGCCACTACATTGACCTTCCCCGGATGGTACAAGGTAGTACTATCACAGTCCTTAAGCAGCTCCAACCATCTCCACTGCCTCAAATTGAGATCCTTCTACTTGAAAAAGTTCTAGAGGCTACGATGATCAGTAAACACCTCGCAAGACAAACCGTACAAATAATGCCTCCAAATCTTCAACGCGTGAACAATGGTAGCCAACTCTAGATCATGAACATGGTAGTTCTTCTCATGGGGCTTCAACTGACGAAAAGAATAAGCAAAAGGTCTACCGTCCTGCATCAACACATATCCAATACCCACTCTCGAAGCATCATAATACACTGTATATGAACCTGAAGCTGATGGCAACACTAACACTTGAGCTATGGTCAAGGCAGTCTTGAGCTTCTAAAAGCTCACCTCACACTTATCTGACCATTAGAATGGAACACCCTTCTGAGTCAATTTGGTCAAGGGTGATGCAATAGATGAAAATCCCTAAATGAACCGACAGTAATAACCCGCCAATCCAAGAAAACTATGAATCTTTGTGGTTGAGGATAGTTTGGGCCAACTCTGAACCGCCTCTATCTTCTTCGGAACAACCTGAATACCCTCACTATACACCATGTGCCCTAAGAAAGCCACTGAACTAAGCCGAAACTCACATTTGGAGAACTTTGCACAAAGCTTCTCCTCCTGCAATCTATGGATCACAACTCTCAAATGCTCCGTTTGCTCCTCCTGGCTATGCCAGTACACCAGAATATCATTAGTGAAAACAATCACGAATGAGTCGAGATAAGGACAAAACACGTTCATCAAATGCATGAACATTGTTGGGGTATTGGTCAGCCCAAAAGACATCACATGGAACTTATAATGACCATATCGGGTCTTGAAAGCTATCTTAAGAATATCTGAGTCCATGATCTTCAACTGGTAATACCCTGAACGGAGATCAATCTTGGAGAACACCCTCGCTCTTTTAAACTGGTCAAATAAATCATTAATACGAGGAAAAGGATACTTGTTCTTAATTGTAACCAATCTTATCATTCCATTCTTCTTTTTCACGAATAGAACATGCGCACTCCAAGGCGACAAACTTGGCCGAATGAACCCCTTATCAAGGAGTTCCTGAAGCTTCCCCTTCAACTCCTTCAACTACGCTGGTGTCATACGATATGGTGGAATAGAAATGTGCTGAGTTCCCAGCACCAGATCAATACTAAAATCAATATCCCTATCCGATGGCATGCCTGGCAGGTCTGCAGGAAACACATGGGGAAAATCCCTAACTATAGGAACAGAATCAGTACTAGGAGTTTCTGCACCGACATCCTTCACAAAGGTTAAGTATGAAAGACAACCTTTCCCAACCATCCGCTGGGCCTTCAAAAATGAAATCACCCTTTTGAGGATAAAATCAGTCGAACCTTGCCACCCAATCATTGGCGCACCCAGCATAGCCAATGTCAATATCTTAGCATGAAAGTCTAATATAGCACGACACGGAGATAGCCAGTCCATGCCCAATATTACATCGAAGTCCACCATACAAAGCAACTAAAGATTTACCCGGGTCTCCAGACCCCCAATAGTAACCACACACGATCGGTGTACGTGGTCTACAACGATAATATCTCCCATCGGAGTAGATACACAAACAGATGAAGCAAGAGACTCACGGAGCGTATCCAAATAATGAGCAAAATATGATGACACATATGAAAAAGTGGAACCGGGATGAAATAATATAGAGGCATCTTTGTGGAATATTGAGACAATACCTGTAATGACAACATTTGAAGCAATAGCATCTCGACTGGCTGGGAGTGCAAAAATAGACCTGACCAACCCCTGATCAAGCTTCCCCTCTAGGGCGACCCCTGGCTGACTGACCCTCACCCCTGGCTGCCTGAGTGGGTGGTGAAGTAATTGGAGCTAAAGTCAAGGGCTGATTCCTCTATTGAGATGGACCCTCCAGAAGACAAGGACATTGCCTCCTCATATTTCCAAACTCTCCACACTCATAACAACTCCCTAGTGCAGAGAACGGGGACTGAAGGAAACCCCTAGCACGGGAATGACCAGTACAAGGACTTGGCATGGAAGAACCCTGAACCGATGGAGCACGAGACGAACTCTGGGATGGTAGGGTATTGAGCGATGAATGGCCCTAATGAGAATCGTGAGAACCATGGCCCGAAGATGCCCCATGATGGACTCTGCGAGCTGACTGAGCATGCCTAAATAGACGGCCTTTGCCGAGATAAAACTGACCCCTCGAAGGAGCTTCACCAAAACTACAGATCCCCGAGGCCTCTTGGACTCCCACTCATCTCGCTCATGGCGACGAACTAACTCAATCTCTTGAGAAATATCAACAACCTACTCAAAGGTGGCACCGGACATCCTCTCTCTGGTCATGAGAATCCGAAGCTGATATGTAAGGCCAACCACAAACCTCCTAATCCTCTCTCTATCTATAGGAACCAACCAAACAGCATGACGAGCTAAGTATGAAAATCTCCTCTCATAATGCATCACAGTCATATATCCCTGACGCAAGTGCTCGAACTGCCTGCACAGCTCCTCTCTGCGGGACTATGGCACATACTTTTCCAAAAAGAGAACGGAGAACTGCTGCCAAGAAAAGGGCACTGCATCAATCGGCCTACGCCTCTTATAAGCCTCCTACCAAGTAAAAGCAGCTCCGAAAAATAGAAAAGTAGTAAATGCTACCCTGCTGGTCTCCAGAATACCTGCGGTGCAAAGAATCCTCTGACACTTGTCCAAGAAGCCCTGGGCATCCTCGCCCTCTATACTACTAAAAATCGGAGGCTGAAGTCTACCAAACCTCTCTAATCGATACTGCTCGTCCTCAGGCATAACTAGTACAACAAAACCCTGAGCGGGTGCAACCAGCTGGGCTGGTGGTGCCTTTGGTGTCTGCAGTCCCTGAACAACCTGCTCGGGTATGCGGGCGACAGGAGTCTGAGTTCCTCCCCCGGCCTGAGAAGTAGTTGCAGTAGTAGAAACTGCAACCGCCTAAGCAAAACTAGTGCCCACAGTCAAGATCTGAGCTAAGGTCTCGTGAAGACCCGAAATAACAATAGGCACAAGGGGTGCCTGAGCTGGTCCCGCTGGAGTGTCACTACCCTAACTCTGAACTCGGTCGTGATGGCGCCTCTTGTGAAGACAAGGCCAGCAAATTGCACCAAATCTCATTTTAAACAGTTAAATAACATAATGATAGTCTAAACATGGTTTAATAACACGAAATAGCGGAAATACAGTTAAAAAATACGGAAACCAGTCTGACACAGCCCTAACCGGGGTGTCACAAGTCATAAGCAACTACAAATCCTAATACATCTCTACTAAGTACAGTATCTGATACAACTATTTGAAGGACATAAAAAATAACAAGATAGGGGAGGCACGAGGTCTACAGACACCAACAGCTACATCGTAGTCTCCGAAACACCGCCTGGACTGGAGGAATCAACACTCTGGAGCGAGACCAACAACGACTAAATCTGCACACATGGTACAGGGAGTAATGTGATTACTCCGACCTAGTGAGTAACAAATATAAATAATGACTGAAGATTTACATGGAGCACAAAGTATTCCATTATGAAGTAGTAAAACATCATTTGAAAACAGTAAATCAGTAAAAATTCAGCAAAAAAAACTCGTTTCAACAGGTAAAACAGGTAAATAATGTAAAGTAACAGACAGAAGTTCGCCCCTCGGGCTCAGTATCCACAAATCTGCCCCTCGGGCCATATCTCAGTACAGTGCCAGCCCCTCGGGCTCAATCTCATATCACAAATGGGTACCCGCGCTCATTGGGGGTGTAAAAACTCCTGGAGGGGCCCCTTACGCCCCAAGCGCAATATCAAGACACCTCGTGGTATCAAATTTAGGCCCTCGACCTCATATCAGTCAAGCCACCTCGTGGCGTATATATCTCAGGCCCCCGACCTCATAAACAATATCAACAAGCCACCTCGTGGCGTACATATCTCAGGCCTCGGCCTCAAATCAGTATCAGTGTTTCCTCACAACTAGGTCCTCGGCCTTACTCAGTGAAAAATCACCACAAGCCGCTCGAGCGATAGTAAAACAGTGTTTCTCAGCCCAAATATCATTTAAGTCTTAAAATTGAGTAAAAAATGGCTGAGTAGTAAAATAGTGGAAAATACCATGATTGAGTTCAAGTAATAAATCAAAACAGTGAGGAAATATCAAATAAAGCCCCGAAGGGTTCGAATAGTTGGCACTAGGCCCAAATATGGCATTCAGCTCAAGTAATGATTATAACAAATGGTTTTCAATCAAAATACGCGGTAAAATCATTAATCGGGACGAACCAAGTCACCATCCCCAACAATGCATGACCCTACGCTCGTCATCAAGCGTGTACCTCATTTCAATGTAGCACTACGATGTGCAATCCGGGGTTTCAAACCCTCAGGACATCATTTACAATCATTACTCACCTCGAACCGGCTAAATCTCTAGCTTGCGACGCCTTTGCTCCATAAATCAGCTTTCACGCACGTCGAATCTATCCAAAATTAGAACAAATACATCACAATATGCTAAAGAAACAAAGCCCAAGCGAAAACAATAGAAAAATACTAAAAATCCTGAAATTGGCAAAACCCGAGCCCCGGGCCCACTTCTCGAAACTCAAAAATTTCTACATCAACCAGTTCCTTATCTCCCCATGAGTTTATACATACTAAAAGTTCTCAAATATGACCCCAATTGGTCCTCCAAATCCCCAAATCAAAATTCCAAAATTCCATGCCCTAGTTCTTCCATTTTTAGCTTAAGTTCCATAATTTTCTAGGTATATTTCACAATAGAAATGAGTTTTAAGTTCAAAATTCTTACCTCCAATCGATTATCTTTGAATCCCTATTTAGTCTCCACCAATAAGCTCTCAAAATGATCAACTACGGGTGAAAATAGATCCAAAATTGTGAATGAAATGACTTAAAACATTCTGCCCAGTTCTGCTATTCCTTCATCGCCACCGCGACACTACCCTCGCGATCGCGAAGAACAATTCTTTAAGACCCCAAAATTACACGACGCGAACGCGACATATCCTACGCGAATGTGATGCACTTTCCACCTAAGCCTATGCGATTGCGAACGCGATGAATAAACTACCTTGGACCCATCTGACTCCAATCCTTCTTCGTGCGCGATCGCGTATACCCACTTGCAAACGCGATGAGATCTCTTCACTAACCCTTCGCGATCGTGGCCTGGTCTCTCGCGAACGCGAAGCTTACACAACCTGGCCCTTCGCGAACGCGAAGACCAAAATACCTGCAACTGCTGGACTAATTTTCTGCAATTTCTCAAACTCCAAAATGGTCTGATTGACCACCTAAATCTCACCCGAGGCCCCTGAGACCTCAACCAAAGGCACCAACCCATCCTAAAACCTTATTCAAACTTGTTCCAACCATCAAAACACCTCCAACAACATCAATTCACTCAAAACACATTAGATTCAAGCCGAAATTTCTAAAATCTTCTGAAATACACTTTTGATAAAAAACCCAACCAAACCACATTCGAATGACCTGAAATTTTGCACACACATCCCAAATGACATAACAAAGCTACTACCAACTCTCGGAATTCCATTTCGACCCTCAGATCAAAATCTCACCTACCATTCAGAAATCGCCAAAATATCAACTTCGCCAATTCAAGCCTAATTCTACTCCGGACCTCCAAAATCCATTCTGATCACGCTCCTAAGTCACAAATTACCTTCGAAGCTAACCGAACCATAGGTACTCACATCCGAGCCCTCTAATACATAAGTCAACATCCGGTTGACTTTTCCAACTTAAGCTTTCTTAAACGAGACTAAGTGTCTCAAACCTTACCAAAAATCATTCCGGACTCGATCCAACCAACCTTATACCACAAAACACAGATAACAAAGCATAAAAAAGAAGAAATGGGGGAAACGGAGCGGTAAATCATGAGATGACTAGCTGGGTCATCACATGGAGCATCCCCCACTAGAATCTGATCATGAACTAGGGCAGCTGGTGGATCTGTAGGTGCTGCCCCATCTACTGTACAAGCTACACCCTTGCACCTACCACAACCTCAACCGTGACCTCGGCCTCTAGTGGCCCCAGCTGGTGGTCATCTGTCCTGAATGGTAGATTGTGTCCTCACCATCTGTGAGATAATAGAATAACAGAAGTTTAGTACTAGACTCAACAGATTTGCACGATAGGAGTTTCAAGAATGTGATATTTTTCCTAAAGGTTTTGGAGCCTCTTGAGGATAAGTACAGACGTCTCCGTACCGATCCACGAGACTCTACTAAACCGGCTAATGACTCGTGAGACCTATGTAACCTAGGCTCTGATACAAACTTGTCACAACCCCAAATACCCCGGTCGTGATGGCGCCTATCACAGTACTAGACAAGGTAACCCAACATTTACCACATTGACTTTCATTTTATAATTTTATTTTCCTAAAACAGATTAAGTCTCAAATAATTTAAGAAATATTTAAACTAACAGATATAAGCGAAAAATTGGTATGAAATATTCTAATACAGTCCGAATCCGGTGTCACTAGTCATAAGCCTTAAACACTGTCTGAATAATACAAAATAGTCTGAAACAACAAAATGCAAAGATCGAAAGGAGGAAGGCAGGGCTACAAATGTCGTGCAGCTACCTTGCAACCTCCAGATAAACTCTGAGAGTGCTAGAAGCTCTCACTCTGATGCTCGAGGACCTGGATCTACACACAGGGTGCAGGGAGTAACGTGAGTACGCCAACTCAGTAAGTAAATAAAGTCTGAGTATAGTAACGAGCAATTAAGATCATATAAGAAATCTCAACTGAAATATCAAGTCAAATCTGCAATTCAACAATCATTTATCTCATAAAACTCCAGTTTCAATTAAAATCCTTTAAAGGTATTTATTCGACATTTTTCAACAGAGGTTAGGTATAAAAGAAGAGTGAAAACATCAAAATGTCATAAACAAGCACCTCGGGCAAGGTATCGCTCATAAGTATAGCCTCTCAATCACTTGTGAATTAGCTCTCACCAATCAGTACTCACACTCAGCACACCGGCTTAATAGATATCTCATCATAATAATAACAGTAATAACCTCTGCGGCACGTAACCCGATCTATAATATATATAACACACCGCTACAGCATGCAACCCAATCGATAATCTGTATATAATCCACACCATTAGGTCATTAACCTCTCTCAGTCATTAACCTTACGGCCTCTCAGGCATATCAGTGAAAATCAGGGAACTCAGCCCTGTGAACACCTAATTTTTCTCAAATTTTGTGTCTTTAATTGCATATTTGCTATCGTGAAAATACCAAAAAAATAATAGTTCTTCCTTCATTTGTGCATTTTAGGAATCGACTAACTTTTCAATTGGTGAATCAATCTAGTTAATTGATTATTTGAATAAGTTATTTAATTTATTTGTTTGTGTAAATTTAGTTTAATAAGTAGGTTAAGGAAGAAATTTGGCAAAATTTGAAAGAAAAAGTGGCTAAGAGTGCAAGATAAGGGGCTGTCATTGAAAGGGTCCGAAACTATGTAGTTTTGCCTCAAAATTACGTAGTTTCATTAAGTGAATCAAGATTAAATCTCAACCATTCATCTCTCCCTCATCCAAAGGTCCACAATCAATCTCCAAACTAGGTATTTAAGACTTAGAAATACTGAAAGTTTGCCCCATTTTTCCCATAATTCTTTTCTTCTTCCTCTCTCTTCTTATTCTCTCCTCCCTTCTTCGAGAACCGCCGCCCGCCGTCCATCTCTGCCGGCCGGAAATTGTCACCGCCGGTGGAGGACCCCCAATCAACCGAAAAATCTCACCAACTCTTCTTCTCACTCCCCTCATTCCAAATCCATGACCCAAATTCCCCAAATCTCCACCAAAAATTGACAAACCTAAACACTAGTTGCGCCTCCGCCTTTGCCCCGCCTCACGCCGCCGCTCATCGCACAAACTACCCCAAAATCTCACCCTTTGTTCCTCTCAACTTCCTCTTTCCATATCTTCAAACAAAATCCTTCAAAATCCATGAATTTTAGATATAAGAAACCCTAGCCGCCACCTTTTTGCCCAAATTTGTAAAGTTCCGGCCACCACCACCCTACAATACTCACATCAACAGAAAGAGCTCATCCTGACCTATCTATAGATAGAAATCTCAAGACGAAACTCCGACCACTAATTTTACGGCCGTCGGGCAGCCACTTTTTGGCATCTCCGACGTCTCCTCATGGCTCGAACAGCTTCAACCATGCTCCTTAGGTATTCCGTCATCTCTTTATTTAATTTTTGATTTTTTCAGTTGTATACATTAGTTCCAGATTTTAATTTTAGTTTCTAATTTTTTTTGGCTGTTTCTTGTTAATTAGAGTTTTAAGTTAGGTTTATTTAATTAGTTATCTCTATTTAGTTAGTTGTTTGTTACATTATTATGATTATATGGGATCTTTAGTCTATTAGTTAAATCGTTTACTTAGTTAATCAATCTTTAGTTGTGTGAGTTTGTTTTAGTTTAAATTAATAGGGTAGTATTGATGTTGATAAAATTTGAAGTTTTTATGGGTTTGATCCTGACTTGGGGTACTAGTAGCTTACTTTTGACTAGTAGAGTGGCTGAAATGGTATTTTTCCTCCTTGCCCCTGCTATACCAGATTTTCGGGTTGTCCTTTCACCTTTTGGACAGCCTTTAAGCAGTGTTTAGCACACAAAGTCAGTACCTTTTTTTGACAGATTTTTGGTGAACCAAAATCTGCCCAAAAAGTGGCTTTCTTTGCCTACTTAAGGGCTGCCCTTTCCTCTGTAACGACCCAACCGGTCGTTTTGAAGCTTTTGCACTTTGTTCGCCAGTTCTCGGGCATGACTTACCCCGTATGATGTATTATGACTGATATAGATCATTGGTTTTGGTTTTCAGGAAAGTCGGAATGAATTTGAAGGAACAGTCTCGGTCGAAAGCTTTTAATTTGAAAGATTTGACCAAGAGTTGACTTATTTGTATATGATCTCGGATCAAAATTTTTATGATTTTGTTATCTTCGTTGGGTGATTTATGACTTAGGAGCGCGATCGGAATGCATTTTGGAAGTCCGTGGAGAGATTTGGCTTGAATTGGCAAAGTTAGTAATTTGGCGAATTCCGGTTGATAGGTGAGATTTTGATCCGAGGGTCAGAAAGGAATTCCGATAGTTTCTGTAGCTTAGTTATGTCATTTTTGATGTGTGTGCAAAATTTCAGGTCATTCAGACGTCATTTAGTCGGATTTTTTATCGAAAGAGTAATTCGGAAGTTTTGAAATTCTTAGGCTTGAATCCAAGGGTGATTCAATGTTTTGATATTGTTTTGAGAATTCCGAAGATTGGAACAAGTTTTAATGATGTTATTGGGTGTGTTGGAATGTTTGGTTGGGGTCCCATGAGGCTCGGATAAGTTTTGGAGGAGTTTTTGGAAGATTTTGCCGTTTTGAGCATAAGCATGTAATGATCCAAAGGTCCATTTTTAGTTCTAGATATCGAAATTTGATTTTGAGAATTCCGGAATTTTGACAATTAATTATAGGAGTGATCTAGAAAGTTCGATTTAATTTCATCAAGTCGCGATTGGGTTTTTTACGCGAAACATGAGTTAATTGTTTAACGAGCAAAATGGGTATCACACAGAGAAAATGAACTCCGAATTGAGTTTCGATTGAAGGGCTATGTTTGTATTATTATTTGTGACTTATAGGAACTCATCGAATTCCGAGTTTGTATGGTGGAGTTAGAGGCTTTTTAGTGAAAATAAATATTGCTGGTGCAGCAGGATCTTGTATGCACCTTTAGCAACCATATTTGGAACTTTTAGCGACGGGAATAAGGCTTTTAGCGACCAGAATCGTGTTTTTTTGAGTTGTCTTGTTTTTTTAGCTCATTCCCACATGTTGGATGAAAAGAACGCGGCTTGGGGCGATTTTTGAGTGAGAAGTCATGGGAAATCTTGAGGTAAGTCACTTGTGATCATTTCTACTCCATAATATTGAATTATCATTGAATAATCCGACTAGATTATATGTTTTCGAGGTGTAAATTGGGGATTTGTACCTAGGGATTTGAAAATAAGATTTGAAGATTTTGAGGCAGAATTTTTATCGGAATTTAGTAATTTTGGTATGGTTGGACTCGTGGTTGAATGGGTTATCGGATTTTGTGATTTTTATCGGATTCCAAGACATGAGCCCGAGGGCCGGGTTTGAGCAATTTCGGGATTTTGATATTAAATTGAATATTTTCAAGTGGCCTTTGTTTCCTTAGCATATTCTAATGATTACGTACTTATTGTGGCCAGATTTGGAGCATCCGGAGGCCGATTCATGCGGGCGAGGCATGGCGGGCTAGAGTTTGGATCTAATCGAGGTATGTAATGATTGTAAATACTGTCCTAAGGATTTGAAACCCCGGATTACACATTGTGGTGTTACTTTGAGGTGACGCACACGTTAGATGACAAGCGTGGAGTTGTGCACCATTGGGGATTGTCACTTGGTCCGTCCTGTATGGCTGTTAAGTCGCGTATTTGATTCAAAATCTTATGATATTCCATATTTTAGAGATTGATATTATATTTTTGGTTGTATGCCAGGTTTGGGGCCTTGTGCCGACCTGTTGAGACCCTTAGGGGCATTTTTACTATTTTTCCTCACTCTATGTGTTTAGTAGCATATCCACGGTCATGTTTTACCTGTTTATTGTTTAAAATATGATTTTATCACTATATTCTTAAAAATAAGGAAACTATTTTGGGCTGAGTTCCCTGTTTTACTGATGGTCCAAATGATCGTGAGATGATGACTAATATAGACTGAGGGTCTGATTATGAGATTGATGACTGAGATAGACTGAGAGTCTAATGGTGAGGTTAATGACTGAGAGAGGCCGAGGGCCTACTTGTGAGGATTATATATCTATGGATCGGGTTGCACGCCGTAGAAATATATATATATATATATATATATATATATATATATATATATATATATATATATATATATATATATGTATATGGATCGGGCTACACGCCGCAGCGATACTTATATGGATCGGGATGCACGACGCAGTGATATGCTGGATCGGGCTGCACGCGCAGCGATGTAGTGCTTGGGCTGTAGGAGCCCCTCCGGAGTTTGCACACCCCCAGTGAGCACAGTCGACTATATATATGGATCGGGATGCACACCGCAGCGATATGTGGATCGGGCTACACGCTGCATCGGTTACTATATGGTACATATTGAGCATGAATGCTGAGTGCGAGTATTGATTGGTAAGAGTTAAGTCACGAGTGACAGAGAGGCTAGCCCGAGGGGCGATAGATATATATACATGTATATGAGTGATGTTTTGCCTGAGAGGCCTATTAAGGGACTTATTAATTTCACTCTTCTTTAAAATGAATTTCTATCGAATATGTTGAATTATCGACTGTTTTCACTCATCTTTATATTGAGCCTCTGTTGGAAAGTTATAAAAATGTTTTAAAATAACTCCTATTTAAACTGGGGTTTGTGAGATGTTCAGAAATAAATCACTGATTTGACATAGGTTATTTCCACTGAGATTTTCAAGTTATGAAGTATTTATGATAATTGTTTTGCCCGAGGGGCTGTTTTTATGAACTATGTTTTGCCCGAGGGGCCGATTATGACTTTAAATCTCTATTATTGTTCTAAGTGGTATTGAAACCCTACTGAAACTGCTGGAAGGTATTTCAAAATGACTTTTATTAAAATCTGGATTTTGAAAGGGAAGATTGGCTTGTACTCTGATTTGGAAGCCTGTTGTGCTCATTGAGTTTAACATAAATGTGAATTCATTATTACCTACTGCTTAGTCTTTATTTACTCTTATTACTTACTGGGTTGGATTACTCACATTACTCCCTGCACCTCGTGTGCAGATTAAGTTATTTCGGAACCCGGTAGCGGGTGTTAGTTGCTCAGACGCGGAGTCTTCAGAGTTAGCAAGGTGGCTGCACGACGTTCGTGGCACCACTTCCTCCACCTTATTGCTATTACTGTATTTAGTACATTTTTACACTTTTGTTGTATTTAGACCTTGATAGTTGCTCATGACTAGTGACTCCTCGATGTCGGGCTTTTATTTTTATTCCGCACTATTATTTTAGAATTTTATCATGAAAGATGGTTTAATTAAAGGTTTAAAAATGACTCTTAATGCTTAACGGGTTAATATGAGTGTTGGGTCGGCTGTCCTTGTCTTCACGAGAGGTGCCATCACGACTGGGCCGGTTTGGGGTCGTGACAAGTTAGTATCAGAGCCTAGGTTAAATAGGTCTCACGAGTCATGAGCAAGTTTAGTAGAGTGTCGAGGATTGGTACACAGACGTCTGCATTTATCCTCGAGAGGCTGCAGAACCTTTAGGAAAAACTTCACTTTCTTGGAATTCTTATCGTGCGTCCTTGATTCAGCTTGAAAAGTAACTCTTTGAATTCCTTCCACGGGTTCGTATGCGCGCATGAGCGCTCAGTATTAGATGTGCCTTGATGGCTTGTGAGTCCCTGATCGAGGGGCGAGATGTGATCTCTGTGAGTTGATGTTGGACCAGTCTGAAGGACTAGAGGTCGGATCTTCGCCTATGGCTTGAGCACCGAGGTGCTGATTGTGTGAGCAAGTATTTTGAACTTATACGTTCGATAGTGCCCAATTGGTAAATGTAATGACTAGATATCTACGTGATGAGTATGTTATGATTGCGAGGTTTATTCATATGATTTGGAAACGAAAAGAAGGGTCTGCTGGAGGATAGATGAACTATTACGTGTTTGATTTCCATTGTGATTAGATGTGTAGCCTCGAGTTATGGGTGCATTACGAACCTTTTCATGTCTCCTAGTTGGGAGTGGAGTAAATTTCATGTTGTGGTATGAGTTCAGAATCAGGGAAACTAAGTGACTGTGTCATGTGTGGAAGGTATACAGAAATGTTAGATTGAGGCAAAGCAGGTGGGTTATCTCCTGTGGAGTGTTCTGAAGTGGTGTGAACCTTATGTTGTCTGTTAGAAGATCTCATTTACAAGTTAAATATACGTGTTGAAATTTAAATTTTGGGTTGCTCAAGAGAGTGGATTTAGCTGCTACGAGGGTGAATGCGAGATTTGCAGAAGATATAAAGTACCAGATGGTCTGTGTTCCACGAGCTTATGAAAGATTGAGTTAATCTCACTATGGTATTATGGTAACAATAAAGTATATGCGTTATGAGTTATTGTGTGTGCTTTGATCTATGGCTTCAAGCTAAGTGGGGGAGTTTTCCATTGATTAGTTGATTGCTCGGTTATGTTCTATGTTGGTTCCGATTTGAGGCATGTGGTGAATCAGTTCTGGCTACGGAGATTGAGCCCGAGGATGGCTCGAGTAAAGGAAAATTTTGACTAAGGAAAGGTTATGTGCTGCAATGTCAGAAGTGCCAATGAGGCCCTGGTTGTTCAGTTATGTTGAGCGGGTTAAGTGCAGTCTGAATAGAGTGAATGACTCTCGAGAATGGTTCTAATGTGTTCAAGATGCTTCAAGTAACAATTGGGTATCTCAAAGTCGTACATATGGTTTGAAACCGGGTTTTCATTGGAAGAGTTCAAGACGTGTGGTATTTCTATGTTAATTATGGGATTCTATGCGTCAATATCAGGAAGGTAAAGGTAACGGATTTAGATTCGCAGGAAGTTCTTCAGAGTAAGGTGTTTTGGAATGTGGTGTGATCACGCCCAACTCTAGTCCTAAAATGGATAAACGGTCGCTGCAAATATAATCCGGTCTAAAAGTCCGGAGTCAAATCGCACAAAGAACTAAGTCTTAGTTGTATTTGTTTAATATCACCGCGAAGACAAGATTGAAAATAAATAAACAACTGAAAACTAACTATGCTTTAATTGTAAACAATTAAAATAAAGGTCTAAGGTAATGGTTTCCCCCGTTGTTGATTTCCTTAGTTGTATGTTTCTTATAG
>MU705824.1:28252-41472 GCA_026770625.1 Nicotiana glauca
GTAGTTGAACAAATAGAGATTAACAACCAACTCAAAACTATATTAATATAACAACCAATTCATCCCCAACGGGTTTCACCAAAACCTTAGATAACAAATTAGCTATTCATAATAGTATGTAAAACTACAATATCAAAAGTCATAACCAACAATGAAAAATAAGAAGAGGAAGGAAAAACTTGTTGAAGAATTCCCCGCCTTGCTCTCAATGTGTTCTTGCCTCCTTAGGTCTAATTTATGTCCAAAATATGTCCCCCCTGTTCTTGGTCGGCCTCCTACGTTTAATATAGGGTTTAGGGCTTAAAATCCCGTGTTTTGCACTTTGGTCCCTGAAATTTATGTGTTCTGCTGCGGTCCCACCGCGGTTACGCCGGGACCGCGGCCAAATAGGTCCTCTGAATCTTTGGTAATGTTCTGCCGCGGTGTTCTACCATGGTCCTACCATAATATAATTTTTTCACCCTGTTCCTTTTGGAATTGGGGAAAACCTAACACATAAAAGTTGTAGCCCTTTGAGTTAACTTTCCAACCATATATTGTGGAGCCCAAATGGAGTTCTGAGAAAAATGTTATGTCTATTTTAATAGATAGAGCGCAATATGTCTCCTAGAGTCTTTGTTCGTACTTAATTATCAAATTTGATCCCCGAACCTGATCCCGGCTTAATTCCTTGAGCTTTTACTCAGGCTTCAAAGCTACAAATCACTTGAATTCATTCCATAACATCTATATAGCTCGAAATCACTCCTACAAGGCATAAAACACACCGTTAGTACAAAACACTAGCGATTAAAGCGCAAACTCAACTAAAGTGCAGTAAATTAGAGTGTAATAAGCGAATAAAATATGCAATTATAGCCTATCATTATGGTGCTACAGCAAGAGGGAGTATCTAGTTGAAAATGAAGTAGAAGGAAATTTAGACAGAGGGAGTAGCTTGATAGTAGACCGAGTCGATATGGTAAGGATATGATTAATCCCTTGTGTGTGTTCGAGGCAATAAGTTCTTACATGTATTTTTCGGTGATACTCTTAGGTTTTGATAGCTTGCTTAGCTCGATTGAGTTAGAAGGATTCAGCCCTGACAATTCAGATTTGTGCAAGGGGAACACTGAGTGTTCTTGATGGTTTTTGCTGTGGTTTGGAGATGTATACTTTCTATGGGCATGCAGAGCATGGGATGTATAGTGATTTTCTTCTAGATGAGACCAATGGAAAGTTCTTGACTAGGGAGTACGTAGATGTTTGTAGGTCGAAAGGGATATGAAGTTCTCACGGTTATTCCTGGAGTGGTACGGTTATGCGGTATGTTGTGTTAGATTGAGATTTGCATGCGTAAGGTCATGGTTCAGATTGGAATGGAAGGTCACAAATTCTTAGGTGGCATGGGCAGTTTCAGATAATTAGAGAAATGAGCTTCAGATGATTTGAGAAATGATCTTCAGATGATTAAGGAAATGGTAACGCTAATTGAGGTGTTTGACGAGGGTATTTGTTTCAGAAAGAGGCAATGTGGTTAAGTTGATGGTACCTCGGTAGTATTGCGGCACCAAAGAATCTTAAAGTATCTCTCGTGGGATTATTGTGTACAAAAGGTGAGTTATATATATGAGAGTGGCGGAATTGGGATCGGATATGGTAATTCATGTGTTTATGGACTTGGAGACTGGAAGTTCTCATATACAGGTCAGCTTGTGGGTGTAGAAGGCAAATGTGGGTAAGTTAGTCAGATATTAGTATGTGCTATGATCCAGTCAGTGTGGATCTTCGAAGGATTATTTATCGGTTGTGTGTATCCAGAGTTGATGTGTGGTCCATTGGTAGACCTATATGGGTATGTGTCCGGCATCGAGATGATTTTGTTGATTTTGAGTTGCTGTTGGGGAAAGATGTGTTGGTTCGGTTGTTTGATTTATTAGTAATTGGGGGATCTATGTGTTGCCTTTCTGTGTTGTGAGACGTTATGATCTGTTGGGTATAGGCACCTATGCTGCGGGTCTATCAGAGTTTCATAATGGAAGTCGAGTAGGAAGAGTAATTGGGAGTTGCTCAGCGAATGGCGTATCAGATATGTTCTATCGGATTTGCGCGGTGTATGTCATATGTTTCACCGTGGGCATAATGATTTTCTTTGGTTCCACACATCAATTGAGTGTGGCTGTCGATTTCAAGAATAGTGACCTGGGGTGTTTCATGTGGAGCAGTGTTTGGATAGGATCGCGTGTTGTAGCGAAGTTATGTGGAAAAATGACTTGGCGAATTAGATTTGTGTGTTCTATTCGTGTGTTGTGATGGTACTGGTGAGCTTGAGGTACAGTTATTTCATTTGAGTCAGTTTCATGATGTGAGTATGTTTGGATTATTGCTTATTGGTGCGCGGACTGCGCAAGTTATTGGTTTAGCCTGTCTTGATGTGTCATGTCACTAGAGTAATTGTGTTGGATTAGACGAGATTGCTGGGGTCTGTAATAAATAAAAATAGATTCAATTTCAGCATGTTTGAGGGATAAATTTCGAGGTTCAGTTCAGAATTTGATATGGTCCTTGCCAAAGGAGAAGAAGCCTCATGGATGGTTGATCTGAGAAAATGGTTGTGGTTTATTGCGTGTTTCAGTTATCATTGGCAGTATATGGAAGTGTTGGAATGAGACCTTAGTTGGTAAGAGGTTTTCTATCAGTATTCGATTTTTAAGTGCAGCTGCTGTGATTAGAAGTTATTGTTGCGAGTGTTTGAGTTATGTGGTGTATCATGTGATTGTGCCTGAGATAGCAAATATGAGTTATTATAGCTTGTTTGGACTTATTCGCAGTATAAATGTGAGATTCTGAAAGCATTGAGGATTTTAGAAGCAGTAATGTGGTTATATGGTTTATGGGCTAGGATGGATTTTGAAATTTCAGTTATGTCGCGTTATCAGAACTATATGAGATAGGGTGATGTGGGATCACCCCCGGGTATATGCATGGTAAGGTTATTCATCTATTGGTTGTCTTTTAGAACAACTCTGGGTACGTTCGAGGACGAACGTGTGTTTAAGTGGGGGAGGATGTAACGACCCAACTAGTCGTTTTGAAGCTTTTGCACTTTGATCGCCAGTTCTCGGGCATGAATTGACCCGTATGATGTATTATGACCGATGTAGATCGTTGGTTTTGGTTTTTAGGAAAATCGGAATGAATTTGAAGGAACAGTCTCAATCGAAAGCTTTAAATTTGAAAGGTTTGACCAAGAGTTGACTTATTTATATATGATCTCGGATCGGAATTTTTATGATTTGGTTTGCTTCGTTGGGTGATTTATGACTTAGGACCGCAATCGGAATGCATTTTGGAAGTCCCTGGAGGGATTTGGCTTGAATTGGCAAAGTTAGTAATTTGGCGAATTCTGGTTTATAGGTGAGATTTTGATCTGACGGTCGGAATGCAATTCCGAGAGTTGTTGTAGGTTTGTTATGTGATTTGTGATGTGTGTGCAAAATTTCAGGTCATTCGGACGTCGTTTGGTTGGATTTTTTATCAAAAGAGTAATTCAGAAGTTTTGAAATTCTTAGGCTTGAATCCGAGGGTGATTTAATGTTTTGATGTTGTTTTGAACGTTCCGAAGATTGGAACAAGTTTGAATGATGTTATTGGGTGTGTTGGCATGTTTGGTCGGGGTCCCATGAGGCTCGAATAAGTTTTGGGGGAGTTTTTGGAAGATTTTGCCGTTTTGAGCTAAGGTCCATTTTTAGTTCTAGATATCAAAATTTGATTTCGAGACTTTCGGAATTTTGAAAATGAATTATAGGAGTGATCTGGAAAGTTTGGTTTAATTTCATCAAGTCGCGATTGGGTTTTTGACGCGAAACATGAGTTAATTGTTTAACGAGCAAAATGGGTATCACACAGAGCAAATGAGATCCGAATTAAGTTTCGATTGAAGGGCTATGTTCGTATTATTATTTGTTACTCATAGGAAGAGGAATCATCAAATTCCGAGTTCGTATGGTGGAGTTAGAGCCTTTTTAGTGAAAGTAAATATTGCCGGTGCAGCAGGATTTGGTGTGCACCTTTAGCGACCAGATTTGGCACTTTTAGCGACGAGAATGGGGCTTTTATCGACCAGAATCGTGTTTTATTGAGCTGTGTTGTTTTTTAGCTCATTCTTACATTTTTAGACGAAAAGAACGCGGCTTGGGGCGATTTTTGAGTGAGAAGTCATGGAAAATCTTGAGGTAAGTAACTTGTGATCATTTCTACTCCATAATATTCAATTATAATTGAATAATCCGACTAGATTATATGTTTTTGAGGTGTAAATTGGGGATTTGTACCTAGGGATTTGAAAATAAGATTTGAAGATTTGGAGGCCGAATTTTTATCGGAATTTAGTAATTTTGGTATGGTTGGACTCGTGGTTGAATGGGTTGTCGGATTTTGTGATTTTTATCGGATTCCGAGACGTGGGCCCGAGGGCTGGGTTTGAGCAATTTTGGGATTTTGATGTTAAATTGGATATTTTCAAGTGGGCTTTGTTTCCTTAGCATATTTTGATGATTATGTACTGATTGTGGCTAGATTTGGAGAATCCGGAGGTCGATTCATGCGGGCGAGGCATGGCGGGCTAGAGTTTGGATCGGATCGAGGTAAGTAATGATTGTAAATACTGTCGTGAGGGTTTGAAACCCCAGATTACACATTGTGGTGTTACTTGGAGGTGACAAACACGTTAGATGACAAGCGTGGAGTTGTGCACTATTGGGGATTGTGACTTGGTCCGTCCTGTATGGCTGTTAAGTCGCGTATTTGATTCAAAATCTTATAGTATTCCATATTTTAGAGATTGATATTATATTTTTGGTTGTATTCCATGTTTGGGGCCTTGTTCCAACCTGTTGAGACACTTAGGGGCATTTTTAATATTTTTTCTCACTCTATGTGTTTGATAGCATATCCTCGGTCATGTTTTACCAGTTTATTTTTTAAAATATGGTTTTATCACTATATTCTTAAAAATGTGGAATCTATTTTGGGATGAGTTCCCTATTTTACTGATGGTCCGAGTGACAGTGAGATGATGACTAATTTAGACCGAGGCTCTGATCGTGAGATTGTTGACTGAGATAGACTTAGAGTCTGATGGTGAGGTTAATGACTAAGGGAGGCCGATGGCCTAGTTGTGAGGATTATATATCTATGGATTGGGCTGCACGCCGCAACAATGTGTGTGTGTGTGTGTGTGTGTGTGTGTGTGTATATATATATATATATATATATATATATGGATCGGGTTGCACGCCGCAGTAATACTTATATGGATCGGGCTGCACGCTGCAGTGATATGCTGGATCAGGCTGCACGCCGCAGCGATATAGTGCTTGGGCTGTAGGAGCCCCTCCGGAGTCTGCACACCCCAGTGAGCGCAATTGACTATATATATGGATCGGGCTGCAGGCCGCAGTGATATGTGGATCAGGCTGCACGCCGCAGCGGTTACTATATGGTACCTATTGAGCTTGAATGCTGAGTGCGAGTACTAATTTGTGAGAGTTGAGTCACGAGTGACAGAGAGGCTTGCCCGAGGGGCGATATATATATATACATGCATATGAGTGATGTTTTGCCTGAGAGGCCTGTTTAGGGACTTATTGATTTCACTCCTCTTTAAAAGGAGTTTCTATCGAATACGTTGAATTATCGACTGTTTTCACTCATCTTTATATTGAGCCTCTGTTGGAAAGTTACACAAATGTTTAAAAATAACTCTTATTTAAACTGGGGTTTATGAGATGTTCAGAAATAAATCACTGATTTGACATTGGTTATTTTCACTGAGATTTTCAAGTTATGAAGTGTTTATGATAACTATTTTGCCCGATGGGTTGTTTTTACGAACTATGTTTGCCCGAGGGGCCGATTATCACTTTAAATATCTATTATTATTTTAAGTGGTATTGAACCCCTACTGAAACTGCTGGAAGGTATTTCAAAATGACTTTTATTAAAATCTGGATTTTGAAAGGGAAGATTGGCTTGTACTCTGATTTGGAAGCCTGTTGTGCTCATTGCGTTTAACATAAATGTGAATTCATTAATTCCTACTGCTCAGTCTTTATTTACTCTTATTACTTACTGGGTTGGAGTACTCATATTACTCCATGTACCTCGTGTGCAGATTCAAGAATTTCGAAACCCGGTAGCGGGTGTTGGTTGCTTAGACACGGAGTCTTCAGAGTTAGTAAGGTGGCTGCACGACGTTCGCGGCACCGCTTCCTCCACCTTATTGCTATTACTGTATTTAGGACATTTTTACACTTTTGTTGTATTCAGACCTTGATAGTTGCTCATGACTAGTGACTCCCCGATGTCGGGCTTGTATTTTTATTCCGCACTGTTATTTCAGAATTTTATCATGAAACATCATTTAATTAAAGGTTTAAAAATGACTCTTAATGCTTAAAGGGTTAATGTGAGTGTTCGGTCGGCTGTCCTTGTCTTCACGAGAGGTGCCATCACGACCGGGCCGGTTTGGGGTCGTGACAAGTTGGTATCAGAGCCCAGGTTACATATGTCTCACGAGTCATGAGCAGGTTTAGTAGAGTGTCGCGGATCGGTATGGAGACGTCTATATTTATCCTCGAGAGGCTGCAGAACCTTTAGGAAAAACTTCACATTCTTGGAATTTTTATCGTGCATCCTTGATTCAGCTTGAAAAGTAACTCTTTGAATTCCTTCCAAGCATTCGTATGCGCGCATGAGCGCTTTGTATTAGATGTGCCTTGATGGCTTGTGATTCCCCGATCGAGGGGCGAGATGTGATCTCTGTGATTTGATGTTGGACCAGTCTGAAGGACTTGAGGCCGAATCTTCGCCTATGGCTTGAACACCAAGGTGCTGATTGTGTGAGCAAAGTTTTTGAACTTATACGTTCGGTAGTGCCCTATTGGTAGATGTAATGACTAGATAGCTATGTGATCAGTATGTTATGACTGCGAGGCGTATTCATATGATTTGGAAACAACGAGAAGGGTCTGATGGATGATAGATGAACTACTAAGTGTTTGATTTCCATTGTGATTGGATGTGTAGCCCCGAGTTATGGGTGCATTACGAACCTTTTCATGTCTCCTAGTTGGGAGTGGAGTAAATTTTATGTTGCGATATGAGTTCAGACTCAGTGAAACTAAGTGACTGTGTAATGCGTGGAAGGTATACAGAAATGTTAGATTGAGGCGAAGCAGGAGGGTTATCTCCTGCGGAGTATTCTTAAGTGGTGTGATCCTTTTGTTGTCTATTAGAAGATCTCATTTACAAGTGAAATATACGTGTTGAAATTTAAATTTAGGGTCTCTCAAGAGAGTGGATTTAGCTGCTACGAGGGTGAATGCGCGATTTGCAGAAGATATAAAGTACCAGATGGTCTGTGTTCCACGAGCTTATGAAGGATTGATTTAATCTCACTATGGTATTATGGCAACAATAAAGTATATGCGTTATGATTTATTGTATGTGTTTTGATCTATGGCTTCGAGCTAAGTGGGGGAGTTTGCTATTGATTAGCTGATTGCTCGGTTATGTGTTATGTTGGTTCCAATTTGAGGCGTGTGGTGAATCAGTTCTGGTTGCGGAGATTCAGCCCGAGGATGGCTCCAGTAAAGGAACATTTTGACTAAGGAAAGGTTATATGCTGCAATGTCAGAAGTGCCAATGAGGCACTGGTTGTTCAGTTCTGTTGATCGGGTTAAGTGCAATCTGAATAGAGTGAATGACTCTCGAGAATGGTTCTAATGTGTTCAAGATGCTTCAAGTAACAATTGGGTATCTCAAAGTCGTATATATGGTTTGAAATCGAGTTTTCATTGGAAGAGTTCAAGACGTATGGTATTTCTATGTTATTTATGGGATTCTATGTGTCAGTATCAGGAAGGTAAAGGTAACGGATTTAGATTCGTAGGAAGTTCTTTAGAGTAAGGTGTTTTGGAATGTGGTGCTACAACAAGAGGGAGTACCAAGTTGAAAATGAAGCAGAAGGAAATTTAGATAGAGGGAGTAGCTTGATAGTAGACCGAGTTGGTATGGTAAGGATATGACTAATCCCTTGTGTGTGTTCGAGGCAATAAGTTCTTTCAGGTATTATACGGCGATGCTCTTAGGTTTTGATGGCTTGCTTAGCTCGATCGAGTTAGAAGGATTCAGCCCTTACAAGTCAGATTTGTGCAAGGGGAACACGAAATGTTCTTGATGGTTTTTGTCGTGGTTTGGAGATGTATACTTTTTATGGGCATGCGGAGCATGGGATGTATAGTGATTTTCTTCTAGATGACACTAATGGAAAGTTCTTGACTAGTGAGTACGTAGATGTTTGTGTGATGTGAAGTTCTCATAATTATTCCTGGAGTGGTACAATTATGCGGTATGTTGTGTTAGATTGAGATTTGCATGCGTAAGGTCACGGTTCATATTGAAATGGAAGGTCACAAATTCTTAGGTGGCACGAGCAATTTTAGATAATTAGAGAAATGAGCTTCAGATGATTTGAGAAATGATCTTCAGATGATTAAGGAAATGGTAACGCTAATTGAGGTGTTTGACGAGGGTATATGTTTCAGAAAGAGGCAATGTGGTTAAGTTGATGGTACCTCGGTAGTATTGCGGCACCAAAGAATCTTAAAGTATCTGTCGTGGGATGATTGTGTACAAGAGGTGAGTTATATATATGAGAGTGGCGGAACTGGGATCAGATATGGTAATTCATGTGTTTATGGACTTGGAGACTGGAAGTTCTCATATACAGGTCAGCTTGTGGGTGTAGAAGGCAAATGTGGGTAAGTTAGTCAAATATTAGTATGTGCTATGATCCAGTCAGTATGGACCTTCGAAGGATTATTTATCGGTTGTGTGTATCCAGAGTTGATGTGTGGTCCATTGGTAGACCTATATGGGTATGTGTCCGGCATCGAGATGATTTTGTTGATTTCGAGTTGCTGTTGGGGAAGGATGTGTTGGTTCGGTTGTTTGATTTATTAGTAATTAGGGGATCTATGAGTTGCCTTTCTGTGTTGTGAGACGTTATGATCTGTTGGGTATAGGCACCTATGATGCGGGTCTATCAGAGTTTCATAATGGAAGTCGAGCGGGAAGAGTAATTGGGAGTTGCTCGGCGAATGGCGTATCAGATATGTTCTATCGGATTTGCGTAGTGTATTCATCTATATCACCGTGGGCATAATGATTTGCTTTGGTTCCACACATCAATTGAGCGTGGCTGCCGATTTCAAGCATAGTGACCTGGGGTGTTTCATGTGGAGCAGTGTTTGGATAGGATCGCGTGTTGTAGCGAAGTTATGTGGAAAAATGACTTGGCGAGTTAGATTCGTGTGTTCGATTTGTGTATTGTGATGGTACTGGTGAGCTTGAGGTACAGTTATTTCATTTGAGTCAGTTTCATGATGTGAGTATGTTCGGATTGTTGCTTATTGGTGCACGAACTGCGCAAGTTGTGGCTTTAGCATGTCTTGATGTGTCGTGTCACCAGAGTAATTGTGTTGGATTAGACGAGATCGCTGGGGTCTGTAAAAAATACAAACAAATTCGATTTCAGCATGTTTGAGGGATAAATATCGAGGTTCGTTTCAGAATTTGCTATGGTCCTTGCCAAAGGAGAAGAAGCCTCATAGATGGTTGATATGAGAAAATGGTTGTGGTTTATTGTGTGTTTCAGTTATCATTGGCAGTATATGGAAGTGTTGGGATGAGACCTTAGTTGGTAAGAGGTTTTCTATCAGTATTCGATTTCTAGGTGCAGCTGTTGTGATTAGAAGTTATCATTGAGAGTGTTTGAGTTATGTGGTGTATCATGTGATTGTGCCTGAAATATAAAATATGAGTTGTTACAACTTGTTTGGACTTATTCGCAGTATAAATGTGAGATTCTGAAAGCATTGAGGATTTTAGAAGCAGAAATGTGGTTATATGGTTTATGGGCTAGGATGGATTTTGAAATTTCAGTTATGTCGCGTTATCGGAACTTTATGAGATAGGGTGACGTGGGATCACCCCTGGGTATATGCATGGTAATGTTATTCAGTTATTGGTTGTCTTTTAGAACAACTTTGGGTATGTTCGAGGACGAACATGTGTTTAAGTGGGGGAGGATGAACTACCCAACCGGTTGTTTTGAAGCTTTTGCACTTTGATCACCAGTTATCGGGCATGACTTCCCCGTATGATGTATTATGACCGATGTAGATCGTTGGTTTTGATTTTCAGGAAAATCAGAATGAATTTGAAGGAACAGTCTCAGTCGAAAGCTTTGAATTTGAAAGATTTGACCAAGAGTTGACTTATTTATATATGATCTCGGATCATAATTTTTATGATTTGGTTAGCTTCATTGGGTAATTTATGACTTAGGAACGCGATCGGAATGCATTTTGGAAGTTCATGAAGGGATTTGGCTTGAATTGGCAAAGTTAGTAATTTGGCGAATTCCAGTTGATAGGTGAGATTTTAATCCGAGGGTCGGAATGCAATTCCGAGAGTTTCTATAGCTTCGTTATTCCATTTGTGATATGTGTGCAAAATTTCAGGTCATTCGGACTTCGTTTGGTTAGATTTTTTATCGAAAGAGTAATCAAAAGTTTTGAAATTCTTAGGCTTGAATCCGAGGGTGATTCGATGTTTTGATGTTGTTTTGAGCGTCCGAAGATTGGAAAAAGTTTTAATGATGTTATGGGGTGTGTTGGCATGTTTGGTCGGGGTCCCATGAGGCTCGGATAAGTATTGGAGGAGTTTTTGGAAGATTTTACCGTTTCGAGCATAAGCATGTAATGATCCAAAGGTCCATTTTTAGTTCTAGATATCGAAATTTGATTTTGAGACTACCGGAATTTGGCAATGAATTATAGGAGTGATCTGGAAAGTTTGGTTTAATTTCATCAAGTCGCGATTGGGTTTTAGACGCGAAACATGAGTTAATTGTTTAACGAGCAAAATGGGTATCACACAGAGCAAATGAGCTCCGAATTGGGTTTCGATTGAAGGGCTATGTTCGTATTATTATTTGTGACTCATACGAATAAGAATCATTGAATTCCGAGTTCGTATGGTGGAGCTAGAGCATTTTTAGTGAAAATAAATATTGCTGGTGCAACAGGATCTGGTGTGCACCTTTAGCGACCAGATTTGGCACTTTTAGCGACGGGAATGGGGCTTTTAGCGACCAGAATCGTGTTTGATTGAGCTGTTTTGTTTTTTTAGATCATTCCCACATGGACGAAAAGAATGCGACTTGGGGCGATTTTTGAACGAGAAGTCATGGAAAATCTTAAGGTAAGTAACTTGTGATCATTTCTACTCCACAATATTCAATTATCATTGAATAATCCGACTAGATTATATGTTTTTGAGGTGTAAATTGGGGATTTGTACCTAGGGATTTGAAAATAAGATTTGAAGATTTGGAGGCCTAATTTTTATCAGAATTTTGTAATTTTGGTATGGTTGGACTCGTGGTTGAATGGGTTGTCGGATTTTGTGATTTTTATCAGATTTCGAAACGTGGGCCCGAGGGCCGGGTTTGAGCAATTTCGGATTTTTGATGTTAAATTGGATATTTTCAAGTGGGCTTCGTTTCCTTAGCATATTTTAATGATTATGTACTGATTGTGGCTAGATTTGGAGAATCCGGAGGTCGATTCATGCGGGCGAGGCATGGCGGGCTAGAGTTTGGATCGGATCGAGGTAAGTAATGATTGTAAATACTGTCGTGAGAGTTTGAAACCCCAGATTACACATTGTGGTGTTACTTGGAGGTGACAAACACGTTAGATGACAAGCGTGGAGTTGTGCACTATTGGGGATTGTGACTTGGTCCGTCCTGTATGGTTGTTAAGTCGCGTATTTGATTCGAAATCTTATAGTATTCCATATTTTAGAGATTGATATTATATTTTTGGTTGTGTTCCATGTTTGGGGCCTTGTTCCAACCTGTTGAGACACTTAGGGGCATTTTTTTACTTTTTTTCCTCAATCTATGTGTTTGATAGCATATCCTTGGTCATGTTTTACCTGTTTATTGTTTAAAATATGGTTTTATCACTATATTTTTAAAAATTAGGAAACTATTTTGGGCTGAGTTCCCTGTTTTTCTGATGGTCCGAGTGATCGTGAGATGATGACTAACATAGACCGAGGGTCTGATTGTGAGATTGATGACTGAGATAGACTGAGAGTCTGATGGTGAGGTTAATGACTGAGAGAGGCCGAGTGCCTAGTTGTGAGGATTATATATCTATGGATCGGGCTGCACGCCGCAACGATACTTATTTGGATAGGGCTGCACACCGTAGTGATATGCTGGATCGGGCTGCACGCCGCAGCGATATAGTGCTTGGGATGTAGGTGCCCCTCTGAAGTCTGCACACCCCCAGTGAGCGCAGTCAACTATATATATGGATCGGGCTGTACGCCGCAGCGATATGTGGATCGGGCTGCACGCCGCAGCGGTTACTATGTGGTACCTATTGAGCGTGAATGCTGAGTGCGAGTACTGATTGGTAAGAGTTGAGTCACGAGTGACATAGATGCTAGCCCGAGGGGTGATAGATATATATACATTCATATGAGTGATGTTTTGCATGAGAGGCCTGTTTAGGGACTTATTGATTTCACTCCTCTTTAAAATGAGTTTCTATCGAATATATTGATTTATCGACTGTTTTCACTCATCTTTATATTGAGCCTCTCTCGGAAAGTTACACAAATGTTTTAAAATAACTCTTATTGAAACTAGGGTTTATGAGATGTTTATAAATAAATCACTTATTTGACATTGGTTATTTCTGTCACACCTCCCTATTTCACATATAATAATTGCTATATACTACGTACCCGCGAGGGAGTAGGGGAGTTTTTCCACTTTAAGGACAGTCGGAACGGGATTAGTTATTTAATTTTTTCAGAGTCGCCGCTTGAGAATATAATGGTGTCCCAAGTCACCGGTTTAATCCCGAACCGAGGAAAGTGACTTTGTTACAGTCTGCGAACTAGAAATCCAGATAAGGAATTCTGTTAACCCGGGAGAAGGTGTTATGCACTCCCGAATTCCGTGGTTCTAGCACGGTCGCTCAACTGTTGAATTTGATTTTTTATCTGATTCCGTTTATATGCTTTTAATTATGTGCATTAATGTTCCGCTTTTCAATTTTAAAGAATTACAACATCGTGAAAATGTATTCCTT
>MU705824.1:44278-60491 GCA_026770625.1 Nicotiana glauca
CGTCGTTTGATTTTGTGCATAGGCAGGCCGGATTGGTCCTTATCTTTGGGCCTGGACTGTTTGGTGTATTTGGACCAATATATTGCCCAATTTGTGTATTATATTTTGTATTTTCTTGTATTTTGTTATGTATTGTTCTTATATTTTTATATTATGTATTTTATTTATTAATTTTTTGTATTTTCGTATTACTACTGTATTTAATATTTCACATATTTTCTTTGTATTTTTTTTAATTTTTTTTTATTTTCTAGAATTAAAGAGTAATTTTTCTATTTTTGGTATTTTCTAATTAACACAAAAATGTATTTTGTTTTAATTTTCTTATAAAAACTAACACTGGTATTTCTACACAATTATCAACAAGTTGCCACACAAAAATTATTTTTTGCATGTATTTTTGGAATAATTTGCTTGGGGCAAAAATCACGTGCTCACAATTTCCACTGAGATTTTCAAGTTATGAAGTGTTTATGATTACTATTTTGCCCGAGGGGTTGTTTTTACGAACTATGTTTTGCCCGAGGGGCCGATTATCACTTTAAATCTCTATTATTATTTTAAGTGGTATTGAACCCCTACTGAAACTGCTGGAAGGTATTTCAAAATGACTTTTATTAAAATCTAGATTTTGGAAGGGAAGATTGGCTTGTACTCTGATTTGGAAGCCTATTGTGCTCATTGCGTTTAACATAAATGTGAATTCATTATTTCCTACTGCTCAGTCTTTATTTACTCTTATTACTTACTGGGTTGGAGTACTCACATTACTCCCTGCACCTCATGTGCAGATTCACGTATTTTAGAACCCGGTAGCGGGTGTTGGTTGCTCAGACGCGGAGTCTTCAGAGTTAGCAAGGTGGTTGCACGACGTTCGCGGCACTGCTTCCTCCACCTTATTGCTATTACCGTATTTACTATATTTTTAGACTTTTATTGTATTCAGACCTTGATAGTTGCTCATGACTAGTGACACCTTGATGTCGGGCTTGTATATTTATTCCACACTGTTATTTCAGAATTTTATCATGAAACGTGGTTTAATTAAAGGTTTAAAAATGACTCTTAATGCTTAAAGGATTAATGTGAGTGTTGGGTCGGCTGGCCTTGTATTCACGACAGGCGCCATCACGACCGGGCCGGTTTGGGGTCGTGACATCCTCATTTTTAAGGGGGACTCTATCGCACATTTGCTTGACGTTTTTACACACTAAAAAATATAATTTTAGGAGTAAAAATCAGCAGCTGAACTTAAAGAAAGTAAGCTGAAATTGTAGCTCTATGAGTGCTTCTTAGATTGAAAACTCTTTCAAGAGTTGATTCAGGGTTTCTTCTCTAAGTTTTTTGGGCTGTTTAAACACGATTTTGCTGATGTTTTCTGCTATTTTTGTTGCTGATATTTAGTTCTTCCCTGCTGATATTTTTTTCTGCTATCCAGGTAATTGTCTCAAAGTGCTACTGTAATTTTGAGTCAAGAACGAATAGAAATGAAGTAGATTTAAGTGTTATTCAACTTCTTTTTGAGCTTTAAATATCTTGTTTTTTGTAGGATTTTGTATGTAAGCATGTAATATAAATGTTGAATTTCTTGTTTAATCGTGGTTGACACCATGTTTTAAAATATTTTGGCTCATAATTTGTTGTCTTTTTCTTGTTTGTTGCAATGTATATTTGAGGCGGGAAGATTATCTCGTATTTTAGGCTAATGCATATTTCATGAAAAAGGAAATATGATTTCTTTTAATTTTATAAGTTTTTCCTTTTAGTAGCTTATTGAGTTTAGTTTACCTGAGATTTGTTAGCCCGTGTTCAACAATCCGTGATGTTCATTTATAAATTTTTTATTGGTATGTTATTTCTTGTAATTATTATTTTATAAGTATTTTGGTGTGAATTTATTTTTATGAGCATAAAATAATAGTTAGGTGAAGAAAATGATAAAATATTAGCCCTAACAAATATAATAATGGTTTATCAATATTTAATAGTAAGTTGGACAAAAAATATAAAATGCTAGGCTTAAAGTTAATAACTAACTTTTGGACCAAAATGGCCATTTAACTTCTAAAGGGGCCAGCAGCTCAAGTGATTGCTTTAATTGGACTCAATGCCCATGACAACCAAAACAGGCCGACATTTTCACTATAGGTGAGCTGGCCCATCATTAATGGTTCCATATTTCTTTTTATATATGATAAAAAAAAGAAATTAGTTTTTTTTTCTTAAAATAACTTTATAACTTAATCTCCTTACTAATTAATTTAAACTGTCACGACCCAAAATTTACTAAGGTCGTGATGGCGCCGGACACCACTGTCAGGCAAGCCAACCAAATTACTTAATCAAATTCCCGTTTTACTACTTTTGAAATATAGGATTTTCCTTCAAATTTACCAATTAAGAAGATAATTGTCTCAAATCAAATTTAAATGATAAACAGTTAATTCAAAATACTTCCTAACTATCCCAGAACCCGGTGTCACAAGTGCATGAGCAACTTCTAAGAAAAATCGAATAAAGTACACCAACTGTCCGTAATACAATTGGACAAAAATAAATAGAATCTTGAGAGAGAGACTATTCTAGTTGCGGATCGCCTCGAGAAAATACAGCTCATCTAGTCTCTGTGTCAACCATGCTACTATGCCCACTAGGCCACTAGAGGTGCATGTGCTTGTGCAACAAAAATGCACAGAATTATAGTATGAGTACAAAAACAACGTGTACTCAGTAAGTATCCCGCCTAATCTCGAAGAAGTAGAGACGAGATGGCAACTTCGGCACATACTAATGGTCAAATAATAATATTATTAAAGCGGTGATCTCACGAATTTATTAAGGACAACAGTAGATCAAATGAATTACTAGACAAGTAAAAAAGAAAAAGCGTCCAGATTCATAATCCTTTAATTAACAATTATCTCAAGTCGGGAGAGCATCTACCAATATCAATAAATATCAAGGCAAGCAATATAAGCATGCGCAACTCATGCCGAGGTCGTATGGCCCGATCCAATATAAATGTAAAATGTGCACTGCCGAGGGTCGAACGACATGAACCATAGATGCCTCTATTACCCTGTTCACGAATCACCCATGCAACGTGGTCAAATTTAAATAAACAATCACCCTGATCGCGTATCATACATGCGACGCAGGTACACACAGAAATACATGCTCAAACAGCAAATTAAGAGTTTATCAGGGAACATTTATCCAAATAAAAACCAAATTCTCTTTCAATAATTTTTTTGAGAAAATCAGGTTTAATTCTTTTTAGAAATTCATTTACCAATTCGATAGGATTTCAGCAGGTCATACTGTCAATAACATTACAAGTATTCCATGTACAACATGCATTTGGGTCCTAGACTACCCAGACAATAACATAATAGTAACTACGCATGGACTCTCGTCACCTTTGTGTGTACGTAGCCCCCACAAATAGGATCACATAACCAATTAATTCACCTATGGGGACAATTCCCTCTCACAAGGTTAGAAAGGAGACTTACCTTGCTCCGAAGATCCTTAGCCAACATTCCACTCCCTTCCGAAGACTCAAATCGATGCTCAATGCTCCAAAACTAGCCAATAATCATGCAAATCCATTAATATATGCCCAATTACTCACTACAATCCAATTTATAGCAATTCCTAAACCCGATCGAAAAGTCGACAAAATTGCCCTCGGGCCCACATGCCCGGATTCCGAAATTTTTTGATGATAAAGTTTACTCATGAACTCAAATATATGATTTTCTGTTAATTTCATACCAAAAACCGTGGTCAAAATCCAAGAATACTATTTTGTAGGTCTTCCTCAAACCCCCTAATTTCTACCAATTTCCATCTCCAAATTCGTATTAAATCATGTGCTTAACTTAAAACTAGCATAAATTACTTACCTTATGATGAATTACGGAACCCCCTTTTCAAAAGCTCCAAAAAAAACGCCCAAGCCAAGAGGAAAATTGGTGAATTGAACTCAAACCCCGATTTTAAACATTCTACCTAGCCTAGATCCGCCCTTTTTCGCGTTCGCGTCCTGTTGCTCGCGTTCGCGAAGGCCAGTTACCCAGTCCCTTCGCGTTCGCATACCAGGACTCGCGTTCGCATAGGCCAATTACCCCAAGCCCAGCTTTTCCTTCTACGCGTTCGCGATCTCCCACGCGTTCGCGTAGTAGCTCAGCCCACCCCTTCGCATTCGTGATTTCCTCTATCCGTTCGCGAAGGCCAAATTCAGCACCTTCCCACTTTCCTCTTCGCGAATGCGGGACTCCCTTCGCGTTCGCGAAGAAGGAACTAGGTACCAACAATCAGCAGCAGGTTTTTACCCAAATTCGATCTGTTAACCACCCGAAATCTACCCGAGGCCCCCGGAACCCCAACCAATCATACCAACCAGTCCCAAAATACATTACGGACTTGCTCGAGGCCTCAAATCACATCAAACAACGCTAAAATCATGAATCGGCCTCTAATCTAAGCTTTATGAACATTAGAATTTCAAACTTCTACTTTCGATGTTTAAACCTGTCAAATCACGTCCGATTGACTTCAAATTTTGCACATAAGTTATTTGACATTACGTACGTACTCAAACTTCCGGAATTGGAATCCGACCCCGATATCAAAAAGTCCACTTCCCGTCAAACTTTTAAAAACCTTCAATTTTCTATCTTTAGCCAAATGACTCCAAAATGACCCACGGACCTCCGAATTCATTTCCGATCGCACTCCCAATACCAGAATCACAATACAGAGCTATTCCCAGACTCAGAACCCCAAACTAAAATCGATAACACTGAAATGCACTTCAACCCAAACTTATGAAATTCTTTCAAAATGCCAACTTCTACAATAAGCGCCAAAACGCTCCCGGGTCATCCAAAACCCGATCTGGGCATACGCCCAAGTCTGAAATCATCATACGATCCTACTGGAACCTTCAGATCCCAATTCCGAGGTCGTTTACTCTAAAATCTAATCTTAGTTAATTATTCCAACTTAAAGCTTCCGAAATGAGAATTCTCTTTCCAAATCAACTTCGTACTTCCCGAAATTCAATTTCGACCACGCGTACAAGTCATAATACCTGAAGTGAAACTACTCAGGCCCTCAAACAGCTGAACGGCGCGCTAGATCTCAAAACGATCGATCGAGTCGTTACATAAACGCAAGGAAACTAGTAGGTACGTTTTAACTTTTTCATTTACGGACTCACTCGTGTAGCGTGATATTAACTCTTAATATTTTAATTCAATAATCTCATACTATTTCTACTAGCTTTAATTAATTTCTGATTTAATTAATTCTTTTGCTACAATTACGATTTCGCTTGCGTATCGGGATACTTAATATTTTAGTAATTTTTAAGTGTAGTAACTTTTTTTTCAAAAGTAATAACGTACTAATAATGCTTGTCATAAGTACGGATTCACTTGTGTAGTGTTGTTATGATAAAATTAATAAATTTTATCTCGATCACGCATTCGCTGGCGTAGCGTGGTTATGACAATGTAATATTATCCAAATTATTTTGTTTTAGTAATTCTACTAATCAAAAAATAAAAGCGGATAGGTAAAACATGAAAAATCATAGAAATCGTAGTTTATCCTTAATTAATTAAAGCCAAGTATAAGTCAATAAAGAGACCATGCTAGAACCACAGGACTCGGGGAATGCCTTACACCTTCTCCTCGGTCAACAGAATTGCTTACCCAAACTTTATTTTCGCCGACCAATAATAATAGAGTCAAACCTTCCTTTGACTAGGGATTCAAATAAAAGGTGACTTGGGACACCCAAAAAATCAATTCCAAGTGGCGACTCTGTAAACAAAATAATCCCTATTCAAGTTTGTCACTTTAATTAAAAAAACTCTTTAACCCACCCACAATCCATAACATACATATTTTCGGGGGTAGAAAATGGGGTGTGACAGCTCTGGCGACTCTGTTGGGGAACTAACCACAGAATTCGAGCTTGTACCTGTTGACTTTTTTTTTGTTGACTTTATTAATTTTGTATATATTGTGATTTATTTGTGCAATGTGCTACCTGTTCAATTTTTACTGTTTTAATTTTGTTGAATTGTACATATAAACTATTTTCTCACGCACCCCCTGAGTCTTTTTGAAATTAAAAATTGGGCATTTGCTTGACATAGCCCGCTTTCTTTGAGATAGCCGAGGTGCTTTTCACCCGATGAAGAATTTTAATCACATGTTTTTAGCGGGGAGCACCACCAGCTAAGCTGAAAAGAAATGTTACCGCTACGCTAAACCTCCTCGACTCGAGTTATCTGCTAAGCTAGTCTAGATACATTCTAAACTAGGATTTAAACCTAGAAAAACAAACCTCATGTCGGATATCCCTAGTAGGTTCGCTTTATTTGCATCACGTATAGTTGACTTAGCGAAGCTTGGCACGGGAGCCGGGTCCGTATAGGGCATGTATCCTCTTTGAGACCATCATGCTCACTTATGTGCTATTTGCTACATCATTTGGAAGGCTTGCTTGCATTGTTGACTGGCTTTAGAAAATTAGTTGAGCGGAATTAAAACCAAAAAAATTCTCCTAGTTTAGTATAAATAATCCTTTTTTACTAAAATTTGGAAGTAGTCTGAAGTGAGGTGTAAAGAGTAATTTTCATAAAAATCAAAAAACAAATATTCGGTTTCATCGAATTGCACTGGCTTGATTCTCACTACCTAGTGAGATACGTAGGTAACCTCCATCGGGTGTAGCCCATTTTTTAAAAAAAAAAAGCATAAAAATTAGGCATGTGCATACAATTTTCAAAAAAATAAATAACAAAAATTGCTATTTTTGGTCACTTTTTACTGTTTGACCACGTATTCCAGCTGTTTTGATGGGACAGCCTTCCTTTGAAGCGTCGAGGAGCTATTTTTGTAAAATATTTATTTTGTCTATTTATTTTCATATTTTTTTCGTGTTGCCCTTATTTCCGGCCATCTTAGCCGAGTCAACCTTAAAACATTTTTTTTGGAAGTATCATAATGGCTATTTTCGTAAAAAATGAATTTTTTTCTGCTTTTACCCATTTATCCATGTGTACGGATGTTTTTACCGAGACAGCCATAGTACTTTCCTTCGAAGTATTGAAGAACCATTTTCATAAGGATAACCATCTTGTCCCTCTTGTCACCTTTTATCGTTTTGTCCTCGGTCGGTCGGTTTTTATTGTTTCCTCGGTGAGATATGCGATTAGTCATCCTAGAATCTGGTCCTTTTCGTCAAAATTTGGCATATCAATCAAGTCTGATCGGTTGGGTCTTAGTTGACTGATCCTTCAATACGAGGAATTCTCCACTAAGAAGTTCATTCATTGTCTTTTCCAAAAGTCTGCTTGGTGTCATTTCTTCGAGTTCATATTAAGACTTGACCTTATAGTTTTATTTATCCTGGTAAGATATGAATTCAGTAAGTGGAAGACTCGATAAATATCTAAAAGATGATGAGCCCTTGCAGATTTGGCTTGTGCTTAAAACACCCTGGTTGCTAAGGCAATGGTGGAAAAATATGAGCGTTTGTGAGCAGGAAAAGAAAAAGGACCATCTGGGTAACTTTGTGAATATTATGGAGATCAACCCAAGGAGGGACTTAATCGAGGCGTTGGTGTATTTCTGGGATCCTAATAACAACGTATTCCGTTTTAATGGTTTCAAAATGACTCCCACTTTAGAGGAGTTAGCTGGATACACAAAGTTAGGCGAAGAACTTCGAAAGAAGAGACCCTTGGCCCCGAGGGATATCACTGGCAGTAAGTTCCTTGAGCAGATGACAATCAGCCAAATAAAATAGCAAGAGTGGAACGAGGGCACGTTCGTTTAGGTTTCATGTACGACAGGTATGGGTATCCGGGTGGATTTTCAAAGCACGAGAAAGAGCTTGATTATTAAATTGGATACAAAGCTTGGCAAAGCCATGGGCGGAGAGCTTTCCTAGTGGCATTTCCAAGGATGATGGTTTTCCTGTGGCATGACAAAAATATTGATATTCGATTATTTGGCATAGTTACCGCTTTATTGCGTGGAAAGGATGTCACTATCATTCCTATAGTATTGTTAGATATTTACCGTGCCCTAACCAAATGTTAGGAAGCGAAAGATTTCTTAAGGGCTGTAACATCATACTCTAGATATGGTTTTTAGAGCACCTTCTCCTTCACCCCATACGGGTAAATTTTAGCATCCATTGGTGCAACAATAAGCTTGAAGATAGGTCTAAAGTTTTGACCGAAGATAGTAACTTCCCCAAGGGCGTCAAAGCATGGAGATGTATCTTCAAAAGTTAACCGATACTGGAATCACATGGAAATGCCACTCATTCTCAGCAAAAGAGGTCATATACAGGTCTTACCACCATTCGTTTTTTATTTTGATGGGTCTTCGAGGTTTTCAGCCGTATGTGCCTATGAGAGACCTATACCAATTAGTTTGAAAACAAGTCATGCCCACAGCGGAGCACATGCAAAGATTCATGTGGGAAGTAACATCGGAGGATCCTGTTCGTGAGGCCTATGCTAAGCAGGTTTGGGATGAAATTAAGGTGCTTGAATTTTGCACTATGATAGAAGATCAAGATCAAGGAGAGTTAGATCCCGCATATTTTGAGTGGTTCTATGACCAAAATGCTTTTGGATCTAGGCAAGAGACAATTCTGAAGAGCACGACAGAATGTGAGACTGAAATTAGAACAAGAGTGGGGCAGGCCAAGGAGGAAATAGCAAGAGACTATGAATCCATCATCTGCGAACTACGTAGGGATATAAGTATCATCAACGTGAATATGGAGTTATAATATATTGAGTTTAGAGAGGATAAAACCAAATTAATACATAAGGTTCAAGCGCTTCAAGCACAACTTCGACCAGCGAGAATAGAAGACTCTACTCAGCAACAAGTGGCCATTCCAAAGCATGAAGAAATGCATTACAATCTTATCATCCATGATCTAAGGGCTCGGGCTAGGGCTGCAGAATCAAGTAAGAACCAGCTAGAGAATGAGCTAGCAAGGGTCCAGAACCAGCTGAATCTGGCGTCACAACGCGAGGCGGATATATCAGACATAGCCAATAACCATGAGGGACACATCCAGTTTTTAAGTCGGAGCTAGGGGCATGTTATAAGGAGGGTCTGTGAGGTGGCTACTTATACCGCTCGAGGGTGCGTGACTTGTCAGGGTTTGACCCAAGAGCAATTTGCTACAGTTGCACCCAACTTCGCACGCCACATTGCCACAGACTTAAGGCGCATATACCATGATATGGGAGGTCAGCCGCAGGAATAAGCTCCTTAACTACAATGATGCCGGTGGATTCTCATTCGGAGATTAGAGTCTTTTTTTAGTTGGCAGTCCACTTTTATTGTTCATTTGTGGTCATCAAGTTTGTAAAAGTCTTTTAGTGTTTTGAGTCTTACTTAAATATTCGTCTTATTTAAGTCAAGTCCGGTCTTGTTTAAATATTTGTCTTTTGGGTTATATCTTTATGTAATTTTCCTTTGTCTTGTACCAAAAAAAATTAAAAAATCAATGAAAAAGATTTTATGTTAGGAAAATTCAAAAATGAACCAAAAAAGATGTTTTTTGTACATAAAAAAGGGTTAAACTTTGTTTTGTTAATTTAAAATGAAAAAGGGGGTCATGTCCTTGAACTACGTAATGAGATGATTCATGCGATGACATGATACGTAGGCAATCCCTAAAAGGTTCGATCGAAATATTTCTCAACGGCTCTAAAATAAGGCAAGTTGTAAAAAAAAAAGAAGGTAAAAAAAGAAGGGAGGAATAAATAAGAGTCTCAATAACCAGCAACCTTATAAGACGAAATGAAACATGAAGCCTTCCAAAAGCATGTTAGAGACGCGATAATGTTAGGAGCATAGCATAGTTACGTGTGATTCGTATTTATAAAATGCTTAACCCTAACATGTTTGTTGCCTCTTATATAGTAAGCTTAAGGTGGTTGGTTTGCGGTAAAACTGGCAACACACCATTACTTGACCAGATCTAAGGGGAAGGTAGCGAAGGCTAACAATGATGAAATTGAGTTGGTTAGTGATGACCCTCTGGGTCAATCGATTGAGCAAGAGTCGGAGGAAGTAAGAAGATTGAAACATCAACTGAGTGATGTGTATCAGGCTTGGGTCTCTGGCCAGCCTCTGCCTCAGGGTCCTTCTAAGGGTCCTTAACTTTTTCATTCACGGACTCGCTCGTGCACGATATTAACTTTTAATATTTTAATTCAATAATCTCATACTATTTCTACTAGCTTTAATTAATTCTTTTACTAAAATTATTTTTCGCTTGCGTAGCGCGCTACTTAATATTTTAGTAATTTTTAAGTGTAGTAACCTTTTTTTCAAAAGTAATAATACACTAATAATCCTTGCCATAACTGTGGATTCGCTTGCGTAGCGCTGTTATGATAAAATTAATAAATTTCGTCTTGATCACGCATTCGCTGGCGTAGCATGGTTATGACAATGTAATATTATCAAAATTATTTTGTTTTAGTAATTCTAATAATCAAGAAATAATAGCGGACAGGTAAAACATGAAAAATCATAGAAACCACAGTTTATCCATAATTAATTAAAGCCAAGTATGAGTCAATAAAGCGACTGAGCTAGAACCACGGGACTCGGGGAATGCCTTACATCTTCTCCTCGGTCAACAGAATTCCTTACCCGAACTTTATTTTCGTGGACCGATAATAATATAGTCAAACCTTCCTTTGACTAGGAATTTAAATAAAAGGTGACTTAGAATACTCTTTACCCACCCACAATCCAGAACATACATATTTTTCGGGGGTAGAAAACAGGGTGTGACAAGCCCAAACAGTTTTTATATATTAAGAAGTATAGTAATGAAACCGGTTTTTAAACAATAAACAGGTAAAACATGACTGAGGATATGCTTTCAAATCATATAGAGTGAGGAAAGTAGTAAAAATACCGCTAAGGGTCTAAACAGGTCGGCACATAGCCCCAAACACGGTATACAGCCAATATATAGCATAAGTCTCTAAAATACAGAATATCATAAGATTTCAAATGAAATACGCGGCTAAATAGCTGCTACGGGATGGACCAAGTCACAATCCCTACTGGTGCACGCCCACACGCTCGTCGCATGTGCGTTACCTCATTTATCAAAACAATTAGAAATACCGGGGTTTCATATCCTCAGGTCCAGATTTACAATGGTTACTTACCTCAAACCAGATGAAATACTACTCTGCAATGCCCTTGCCTCTCGACTCGGACTCAACCCGCGTCGAATCTTCCCAAAAATCATAATTATAACATCAATATATGCTAATGGAGCGAAACCCATGCGAAAATAATTAATTAACATCAAAAATTTCGAAATTGGCCAAACCCGACCCCCGAGCCCACGTCTCGGATTCCAATAAAAATTACAAAACTAGAATCCTTACACTCTCACGGGTTCATACATATCAAATACATCAAAATCCGATCAAAAACAACCCCTCAAATCCTCAAATCAAAGTCTCCACTTTCAAGCCCTAACTCCCAATTCTAAGCTTTAAATCCCACTAATTTCATATTTAATCAGGTAGAATTTATCATAGAATCGAGTATTGAGTTAAAAAATCTTACCTCCAAGTGATCCCCTTCGATTCCCTCTTCAATCCCTCTCAAAAAGCTTCAAAATCGCTCAACAATGGTGGAAGATAGACCAAAAATCACGAAATGGCTATTTAAACATTATGCCCAGGGATAAATTCCTTCTTTGCAAACGTGGTCAAAGCCTCGCGTTCACGAGGCATAAAACGATCATAGCTTAACTTTCCTCTTATGCGAACGAGAACACCACCTCGCGAACACGATGCCTTACTCAGTTTAACCTACGCGAATGCATTCCTCCAGTCGCGAACACGATGCCATAGGGCCTGATGCCCAAGTCTGTTTCACTCTTCTACGCGAACGCGAACAATACCACGTCTTCGCGATGAGAATTCAGACCACCTTCGCGGATGAGGGACCAACATCATGAACATGAAGGGCAACTGGCTTGCCTCACTATACATCTCTTCGCAAACGCGAGGACCCTCTCATGAATACGAAGAGCAAAACCCTGCAGTAGAAACCTGAAGAAATATGCAACTTCCAAAAATAAGAATTTGATCCGTTAACCTCTCGAAACTCACTCGAAGCCCTCGAGACCTCAATCAAACATGCCAATACATCCCATGATGTCATTAAAACTTGTTCCAACCTTTGGAATAGTCAAAACAACATCGAAACATCAAATCATCATTAGATTCAAGCCTAAGAAATTCCAAAACGTCCAAATTCTGCTTTTGATTAAAAAGTCTATCAAACCTCGTCCGAATGGCCTGAAAGTTTTCACACACGTCCCAAATGATACAATGGTCCTACTCCAATTTCCAGAATTCCATTCCAATCCCTATATCAAATTTTTCACTACCAACCGGATATCGCCAAAATTTCATTTTCGCCAATTCCAGACTAAATCTACTTCGAACCTCCAAAACTCATTTTGATCACACTCCTAAGTTCCAAATCACCTCCCGAAGCTATCCGAATCATAAAAACCAAATTCCGAGATCATTTGCTCAATCAACTTCTGATTGACTTTTTCTAACTAAAAGGCCAACTTAAGAGACTAAGTGTCTCATTACTCTACCAAACCATTCTGAACCCGAACCAACCAACCCGATACCACCTAATATAGCTAAACAAGTCATGAATAAGTAGAAATAGAGAAAACAGAGCGGGAACTTATGAAACAACCAGCCAAATCGTTACACAGCCGCTGCAACTGGCTGGGCCCCGCCCTCGAGTAGTGTACCCGGGGTCTAATATACTGCAGCCGCATGCCTAGGAGCCTAAGCAGTAGGGGTATATGCCCCCCCTCCCGCTTGAGATGTGGTTGGGTTTGCTAGAAATAAACCAGCCTGGGTCATAGAACCCATGACCTCCTGAAAACCCGCTGCTGACCTGAAATCTACCGGGGCTGGCTTTGCTGCGGGCACCTCGCCCTGCTCTTTAACAATGGGATACTATATTAGATCTGCTGGTGGTGCAACTGGGATAACTCCGGAACATCCTCGTCACCTACCTTGGGCCAGTGCCCTCCCTCGGCCTCTACCTTGGCCTATAGCAATGGGTGGAGCAGCTCCTCTCGGGTCTAGAACATCTATTATGCGCGTTCTCGCCATCTGTGAGAAAATAAGAGGAAGAAATTAGTATGACATCAATTGCACGATGGGAGACAAATAAAGAGTAGTTTCCTAACACCCTACAACCTCTCGAAGATAAGTACAGACGTTTCCGCACCGATCAGCAAGATTTTATTAGGCCTGCCCATAAATTGTAAGACCTACATAAACCTAGTGCTCTGATACCATGTTGTCACGACCCAATTCCATTATAGGCCGTGATGGCGCCCAACACCATTGTTAGGCAAGCCAACACTAATCAATCTAGTAGTTTCTCGATTTAAATAAGATTATTTAGTGAATAACATTTTCCTTGTTGTTAAAAGATTTAGAAATTAGCAGATGAAAATTAATTAAACGAAAGCAAATGAGTGCAAATCGTAATCATAAAATAAATCCAAAATCATATGACTACTAGTGTGTGGCAAGACCTGATTTCACAAGTGTGTGAGCATTCTTGTAAAATATATAAAATAATACTAGTCTACTGTCTGAAATTTAATATACAGAAAAGTATAACAAATGGAAGACTCAGTTATTACAGTACGGCTTGGAAGGGAAGCTCATCGTGAAGTCTCGAAGCGGAGATCAAATATGCGCGTCGGACTGGTAACCAGATGAATCTGCCTCAGATTCTGTACAATTAAGTATAGAAGTGTAGTGTGAATACATAAATAATATGTACCCAGTAAGTATCTAGTCTAACCTTGAAGAAGTAGTGACGTGGGGTCGACTCTGACACTTACTAAGGGCCAACAATATGATAATATGAAATGCTGATTAAAACATTATATATAGAGATGATAATAAAACTCAGTATAAGAGATAACTAAACATTCCTTTCACCATATTCAAGAACCAAATCATTTCCTTCATTTAAAACAAATAGTCTCTCAAACAAATAAATTAATACCAGTTATGAAAGGGGCTTCCAGTCCTATTATCACGCACGAATTTCGCCGAGGGCGTACGATCCGATCCAAAAAAATTATAAATTGTGCACTACCTAGGATGGAACGATACAAACCGTAAATTCATCTATTAACCTGCCAAGGCGAACGGCCCGCTCCCATGAGAGTAGCGGAAATAATCACCCCGCTCGCTGAATATACTTACGATGCGGTTAAATATAAATTTATCAATAAATCATAACCTTTATCGATTCTTTTCAAATAAAGGAAATTCGACTTGAAGCTTTTGAAATCTTAAATTCCTCAATTTAGTTCCATTCGATACAATTAACAAGTAAAATCAGATAACGATGTCCACAAAGAATGGTGTAAGCCTAAAACTACCTAGACATAAACAGGAATAGTAACTACGTACGGACTCTCATCATTTCGTACGTACGTAGACCTCATAAATAACAACACATCTTAATTAAGTTCACTTATGTCACGCCCCGAGCCTAGGGGCAAGACTGGCACCCGGTGCCTCATCTATCCTTGCGTACCAACTTGCGACTTAGAAATTCTGGACATATAATGTCATACTTTGGCCAGGGGTCACATTGCAAGACAATTTGCGAAGCAAATATAAAGCTGAATAGAGATTAACATTGACTAAATGTCAATATAAAGCTGGGCCGGCAGGGCCTTCATAACTACTATAACTGACAAGCCAACAAAATATACGTACAAGGCCTACAAGCCCAACACACTGCACTAGCTGACAGGATATGTCTACAAGTCTCTACTAATAGATGTACTGTGATCGGAACAGGGCCCCGACTTACCCATAACCTATGTACATATATACACAAGATGTACACAAAACTTCTAGACCCGACAACTCCAAAGGACGGGGAGCTTATCAGTAAAGCTAAACTCGGCCAACACCTACGAGGAGGTCTACCCGTCTATCTGTCTGAACCTGCACGCATGAAATGTAGCGCTCCCATAAAGGGACGTCAGTATGAGATAATGTACCAAGTATCTAAGGCAATATACAGAAAGCTAAACTGAACTGATAATCTGAACATATGCTTACCTACTTAATTATACTGACTCAATTCTCTCAATATAATAAGTAAAATAGTTGTCCGACTATATATATATATGCTCTGCTGTTGTAGGCTTGCTCATAGGCTCTCGACCATACTAGGCTCTGTATCTCGGCCAACTAGGCACGCTCATAGGCACTCAGCCATAGTAGGCTCGTTATACCATCTGATCAGAGGTTGCCCAATAGGGGCCTGCCTATCGATTATAGCTCGATGGTAATGAAATACTTTAATACTTTATATAGAAATCCTCTGCTCTCTTGACTGGAATAATGAAATACCCAAATGAATATGAAGTCCTGATAAAGGAAATATGTAACTTGCGAGACAAGCAAATTATACGTAAATTTCAGGATATGAATTTTTCTTTATGCCTTGTTATCAAACTTGTGTAATGATGAGATCATGCCAAAATGAAGGAAGAGCTTAGCCTTAACATACCTGGAGTAGGAAAATATCCGTATGATATTCTTGAAAAAGATTACACCGTACACCCTTAAAACTGCAAAAGCTTTTGTTGCCAAGGTGCTAATAATTCTTGTTGGAATTTGTTTTGTGGCAAGAAATTTTTGTTGAAAACTTGCTGTAGCTTCTGGTTTTAACTTCAATGGGTACTTGGGTTGTGCTTTCTTTAGACGTTTCATCAATTGAATGTCATTTACAAGTGAATTGGATATATAGCCACAAGCTTTTTGAGTCTTAATTGTCACGACCCAAAATCCACTAAGGGTCATGGTGGCGCCGGACACCGCTGTCAGGCCAGCCAATTAGATTACTGATTGAAAAATCCTTTTTAAATACATCAAATTCTAGAATTTTCTTCCCATTTTCACAAATAAAAGGGGTTTTGCTTCAATTCAAATTAACAATAACAATTAAATCAAACTTTTCGAAAACCATCCCAGAACCCGGTGTCACAAGTGCATGAGCGGCTACTGATAATGAAATAAAATACAACCTCTGTCCG
>MU705824.1:70356-118599 GCA_026770625.1 Nicotiana glauca
ACTTCCGAAATTTGATTCCGACCCCGATATCAAAAATTCAACTCCCCGGTCAAACTTTCCAAAACCTTCAACTTTCTATCTTTAGCCAAATGGCTTCAAAATGGTCTACGGACCTCCGAATTCACTTCCGATTGCTCCCCCAACTTCAGAATCATCATACGGAGCTATTCACAGTCTTGGACTTCCAAACGGACGTTGATAACACCGATATGCACTTCAAACCAAACTTATGAAATTTTTTCTAAAATGCTAACTTCCACAATAGGCGCCAAAACGCTCCCGGGTTATCCAAAACTCAATCCGGGTATACGCCCAAGTCCGAAATCATCATACGAACCTGCTGGAACCTTCAGATCCCGATTGCGAGGTCGTTTACTTGAAATTCAAATCCTAACTCATTCTTTCAACTTTAAGCTTCTCAAAAGAGAATTCTCTTTCCAAATCAACTCCGAATTTCCCGAAATCAAATTCTGACCACGCGTACAAGTCATAATACCTGAAATGAAGCTGTTCATGGCCTCCGACCGCTAAACGGAGCGCTGGTACTCAAAACAGCCGGTCGGGTCGTTACATTAATAGAAATAAAAAACTTCTTAGTACTAACAGATTTTCTACAAATAGGAATTGAACTAACTGATATTTTGTTGGTTAAGCTTTGTGAACATGAAACAGTGAAATCCAATTTGGATATGGATATTGACGAACAATTTGTGATCGCCATATTCAGACTTTGGAATTGGTTAGTGAGAGAGCTGAAGCTAAAGTTGGAATCTAAAATTCCTAAGTGTTATGACAAAATGAAGCCACATACTAAATGACTTACACGTACTCACTTATGATGCCACCCCTCAATTTAGATCATTAGTCACCTATTTTAAATGGAGGGGCTGCCACATTTAGCCATTATCCTATATATATTTCTTAATTAGGTAATATCCCATTACCTAATAATTAACCAATTATCTCATTTTACTTAAAATATTACTCATTTTTAATACACCTTATATATCATACTATCGTGGTCATGTGGTACCTTGTATGACACTAGTCTATAAATATTGGGTATTATTGCTTGGCCCGTATTTTATCCCAACATGCGAAACTTGGACGAAAATTCATTTTCCTTGACTTGCTTCCCCTCTCACCTTCACGAATTTACCCATCACCTGTTTGAAATAGCATAATCCTTATAATCTCTAAATAATCTTTACCTTGGACTGATGTCAATTATCTTACGGCAAATTCAACGTACAATACTACAGGTTGCAACATCTTCACGTTTTAATACTGCAAAGCGTAACATCATCATAATGTAATACTACAGGACGAAATATCGCCGTAATATTGTGGGGCATAATAACTTATGGGGCAAATTCCCTCTTACAAGGTTAGAAAAGAGACTTACCTCGTCTCAAGGCCTACTTCCCGATTCAAGAATGAGCTCAAACCTCCAAATTTGATGCCAAACGACTCGAAACTAGTCAAACATTATATAAATATTCAATTTATGCTCAAAAGTCCATATCCCCATTATCAAAGTGACTGCCCAACCCTAAATGCAAGATTCCTAAAATTTACCCCAGGCCCACGTGCCTGTATTCTAGAATTTCTCGAAGAGAGTTGTTACCCATAACCTCATGAACTCAAATATATGCTTTTCACCAAATTCCCTAATAAATTTTGTGGTTAAATCTTTTTTTTTATTAAAAAACTAGGTTTTCCATATAACCCACGAATTTCATAATTTTTCATATTATAATCTACCCATAAACCTTGTATTAAACTCACATTAGGTAGAAATTACTTACCTTCAAAAACTAGATCAAAATTCCCTCCTAAAAAGCTCTCAAATCGCCCAAGAGTAAAGAAAATATGTTAGAAATGGCCTAAGTCCCGTATTAAATGAAACTCACTGCCTTCAGCGATTCCGCAACTGCAGTGCCTTGGCCGCATCTGCAGTCCCGCACCTGCGGTGCTCAATCCGCTTCTGCGGAACCTTTGAGTATAGCGTGGTCCGCTTCTGTGGGCGGTAGACCGCTTTTGCGCCCAGCTCCCTTCCCTTTCGCACCTACGCATTCGCGGGTGCGCACATATCTCCTCACTTGCGGTCCCTTGCCAAATGCTCTAGAACCGCTTCTGCGGCCAATTCCTCGCACATGTGGCTGTCCAAGGGCAGGTGTGATTATGACCGCAGTTGTAGCTTTAGCTCTTCCTCTAACTTTCCAACTTGGTCCGAGCCTCGTTCGATTGACACTCGGGGTCCTCGGGGTCCTCGGGGTCCTCGGGGCCCCCCCGAACATACCAACAAGTTGGAATCATAAAGCGGACTCACTCGCAATCTCGGAACGCCCAAAACAATATTAAAACTAAGAATCATACCCCAAAACCAATTGAATCAAACTTATAAACTTCATGTTCTTCAATTTACTTCTAATACACCGAAACGTACTTAAACTACTCAGAATGACACCAAATTTTGCGTGCAGATCTTAAATGACATTATGGAACTATTCCTAATCTCGAAATTCCGTTTGGACCTCGATATCACCAAAACCCGCTCCAAACCAAATTTAAAGAACTTCTAAAACCTTCAAGAACCAACTTTCATTATTAGACGCCAAAATGCTCCTGGATCATCCAAAACCCGATCCGAGCATATTCCCAAGTCCAAAATTATCATACGAACCTATTGGAACTATTAAATTCTGATTCCGAGGTCGTTACTCAAAATATTGACCAAAGTCAAACTTGGCTTTTTAAGCCAACCTTAAGGAACCAAGTATTCTGATTTCAACCCGAACCCTTCCATATCCCGAACTAACCATCCCCACAAGTTATAAAATAACAAAAGCACATATGGGAAGTCTTATTTAGGGGAACGAGATTCTAGAAAGCAAAACGATTGGTCGGGTCATTACACATAACTCAATGTCCGAAATATTTTGACAATTTTGCTACAGGTGGTTTCCTCCATAATAAGCACAAGGAAGATCAACAATGGAATTACCAAAATCATAATTCTCATAATTCTAAGATGACATGTTTCTCAAATAAATAAATAAACTAAAATAAAAAATAAAATACTAAAAAACAAAATAAAAATTCAAACTTAAAACTTAGCAATATGTACACCTACCGCTACACTGTTAGTTCCTTTGGCAACGGTGCCAAAATTTGATCACGCCCAACTCTAGTCCTAAAAGGGATAAGCGGTCGCTACAAATATAATCCGGTATAAAAGTCCGGAGTCGAATCCCAAGGAGAACTAAGGCTTTGCTATAATTGTTAAGTATCACTAAGAAGACAAGTTCGAATAATTTCTAAGTTATAACTATTAAGATTATTATGTCTAACTAATTAACTAACAAATTAACGTAGTAAATTATCAACTAGAGATACTAAATTGGAGAAAAAATTAATGAGGTCTAGAGTTATAATTTTTTCGGTTGTCGGAATCCTTCTCGCTATGTCTTCTATAATTTCGTCTAAGTATTCTCTACCGATCGTGATTACTTTAGGTGTCTTAGATCTCTCTCGAGCAACTACCAAAATGTACTAACGTATTCTCTCGAACTACGCCAGCTAACACTAATTTGCCGCTCACTATGATTACACCAAGGTATCGTTATCTCTAATTCCGCCCTTAAATCCTTTGTATTGATCTCTGACATATGTTAGGAGTGATGTGTTCAATAAATACCTAAATATGTACCTCTCTCAAGCAATACATAATAAATATGCACAGTTAATTGAGAATTCAATAAACACGTAGTTGAACAAATAAAGAAATCCGACGTCTCAATTATAAAAAAGTATAGTAAGAATTCATACTAAAAAAGGTTCCATCAAAACCCTAGATAATAAATTAGCAATTCATAATAGTATATGAAGCTACAATACTAGAATTCATAACCAATAATAAAAATAGGAAGAAGGAAGTAAAAAACTCGTAGAAGAATTCTCTGCCTTACTCCTAGAGTGTTTTTTCCTCCTTAGGCTGAATCCCATATCAAAAACATCCTCCTCTTTCTTTAGACATGTTTAGGGTGTATTTCTAGGCTAGGGTTGAAGTCCTTGAGTTCAAATCCGGGTCGGAGTCTTTTAATTCGCGAACTTTTGACCATCGGGCTACAAACCTCGTGAGGCCAGGCTTATAGTGCGGTCAAGATGGCTACACCAATGTCACGATCCCAACCCCGATCGTGATGGCGCCCAAAAACTGCTAGGCAAGTCCGACTAATTTAATAACCTTAACCATTTTTATATAGTTCATGAATTAACTAACATGGATAAATTACTAAGTATAATACTGGAAATCTGAAATAGAGTAAAACATGCGGAATCCCAAATGTACAACTACACAGCCCGAAGAATCCGGTGTCACAAGTCTGAGCCTCTAATACATGGGTATCAACCTACTACATATCGTTCTCTAGAAAATGAAGAAATAAAGCAATAAGATAGAAGGAAGATCAGGACTGCGGACGTCAAATGAAGCTACCTTGATATTTTCGGATAAGCTGCTAGGCAGAGAAATCCTCACACAGCCTCAGATGTACCTGGATCTGCACGCAAGGTGCAAGGAGTAATGTGAGTACTCCGACCCAGTGAGTAATAAACATAAATAAAGGTTGAGAATAAGAAATCCTAAATAGGCACAAAGTAATTCTATAAATACAGCAACTTAAACCAAGTAGTATAAAATCAGTAAATCAATGAAAAAAATTATGGAAATACCACAACAGATAATTAAGTAAATGACAATCAAATATGCAATGCAGCATATAGACCGGTACTCACCAGTACCCGCTGTAGCGTGCAGCCCGCTCTATTTATTTATCGTCGACGGCGCTCACTGGGGGTGTGCAAACTCCGGGAGGGCCCCCTTACGGCCCAAGCGCAATAATAAGTCATCTCACGGAATCAAATAGGCCCTCGGCCTCATATCAATATTAATATAATACCGTTGCGGCACGCAGCCTGATCCCATACTCAGTCCAGAATCACATAAGCCCCTCGGGCACAATAATATAGAAATATTCAGCCCAAACTTCATTAAAATATTAATTAAGTTTCAAGTTTGAGAAAAGGTGGCTGAGTTTACAAAACAGTATTAAATACTAGGACTGTGTTCAATAATATTTAAAAATGGTAAGAAACCAGTAATAGCAATCCCTGAAGGCTTCAATTAATTGGCACGAAGTCCAAATATAGCAATCAGCTCAATTATAATGATAATAAGTGAATTTCAGTCAAATACGTAGTATATTCATCTACCGGGATGGACCAAGTCACAATCCCCAATGGTGCTCTACCCCACGCTCGCGACTCGGCGTGCAAGTCACCTCAATATAGCACTATGATGTGCAAATACGGGATTTCAAAACCTCAGGACATCATTTACATCTATTACTCACCTCAAGCCGGCCAAAATCCTAGCTCGCTATGCCCTTGCCTCTCAAATAAACCTCCTCGCGTGCCGAATCTGATCAAAACCACAACGAATATATCACAATATGCCAATGGAACAATACCCAATCGAAAACAATCGAAAAATAGCAAAAATCTCGAAATTAGCAAAACCCGAGACCCGGGCCCACTTATCGAAAATCAGAGAATTTAACATCAACATATTCCTTATCTCGCCACGAGTCTATACATATAAAGATTACCAAAATCGGAGTCCAAATGATCCCTCAAATCCCCCATTTTAACTCTCTTAAGTTTCAAGACCTAATCCACCATTTTTACCCATTAATTTCTTGAGTTTTCAGCTCTAATCCATGTAATCACACCACAAAATCGTGTTTTGATTTCAAGAATCCATACCTTATCGAAACCCATTGAAATCCCTCTTTAAAATCGCTCCCAATTCTCCAAGTCCGAGTTAAAAATATGAAACCCTTCAAAAATTCGCGAAGATGAAATTAAATAGCACTACACAGTTATTTCCGCATCTGCGGCTCCATGGCCGCATCTGCGGCTCCCGCATTTGCGTTCAATGCACCGCTTCTGTGGAAATATCGGCTTCTGCGATTGAACATCCGCTCCTGCGCCTTCCATTTCTGCGGACAAATTCTCGCATCTGTGAATCCCCCATAAAAGCTCAAATACCGCATTTGCGGTCCTCCTGGCGCATCTAAGACTCCGCAGATGCGGTCACCAGTTCCGCACATGCGGTCCCTGCCGCTTCTGCGGCTCTCCTCTTGCTTCTGTGGTCCCAATTCCACAAAAGAGAAAATACCAGAAGCAGCTACAATTTTTCTTAAGTTCACAAACCATAACTTCTCGTTAACCATCCGAAATCACCCCGAGGCCCCCGGGACCTCAACCAAAAGCACCAACACCTCCTATAACATCATTCAAACTTGTTCCAATCATTAAAACACCTCTAACAACACTAAAACCATCATTTGTCATCGAATTCAAGCCTAAGTTCTTTAAAAACTTCCAAAATATGCATTCGATCAAAAACCTAACCCAATCACCTCCAAATGGTCTGAAATTTCACACACACATCCCAAATCACCTAACAGAGCTACTGCAACTCTCAAAATTCCATTCCGACCCTCGGATCAAAATCTCACCTATCAACCGAAATTCACCAAAATACTAAGTTCTCCAATTCAAGCGTAATTCTACACCGGACCTCCAAAATCATTTCCGATCCACTCCTAAGTCACAAATCATCCCCCGAAGGTAACCGAATCATCAGAATCCATATCTGAGCCCTCTAGCTCATAAGTCAACATCCGGTTGAGTTTTCCAAAACAAGCCTTCCTTAAAGAGGCTAAGCGTCTCATTTCCTTCTAAAGCCAATCCAAATCAACTCGTTCACACCAAACACTTATAATGAAGTATAAAGAAGCAAAAAATGGGGGAAATGGGTGGTAACTCATGTGACGACAGGTCGGATCATCACATCCTCCCCAACTTAAACAAACGCTCGTCCTCGAATGAGTCAAGAAACATACCTGAAGCCTTAAATAGGTGAGGGTATCTGCTCCGTATCTCCCGCTCGGTCTCCCAGGTAGCCTCCTCTTTGGGCCGGCCTCTCCATTGCACTTTCAAGCAACATCCTTTGACCTCAAGTTTCGAACCTGACGATCCAAAATGGTTGTTGGCTCAACATCATAAGTCAAGTCACCCTCCTGCTGAACTGTACTTAAATCTAGAACATGGGACATGTCTCTAATATACTTCCGGAGCATAGAAACATAAAAAACTAGATGCACGCCCAACAAGCTAGGTGGCAAGGCAAGCTCGTAATCCACCTCCCCGATCCCCCTAAGTACCTCAAAAGGCCCAATGAACCACGGGCTCAGTTTCCCTTTCTTTCCAAATCTCATGACACCCTTTGTGGGTGAAACCTTCAGCAAGACCTTCTCACCAATCATATAGGATACATCTCGGACCTTCCTGTCCGTATTACTCTTTTGCCTCGACTGTGCTGTACGGATTCTCTCCTGAATCACCTTCACCTTCTCCAATGCATCCTGAACCAAATCTATCCCTAACAATCCAGCCTCCCCGGGCTCGAACCAACCAACTGGAGATCTACACCGTCTCCCATACAAGGCCTCATACGGTGCCATCTAAATGATGGACTGATAGCTATTGTTGCGCAAACTCTGCAAGCAGTAGAAATTGATCCCATGACCCTCCAAAATCAATAATACAGGCGCGTAACATATCCTCCAATATCTAAATGGTGCACTCGGACTGCCTGTCCGTCTAAGGGTGAAAAGTTGTGCTCAACTGCACCTGAGTACCCAACTCTTGCTGAACAGCCTGCCAAATCTGAGAGGTGAACTGAGTGCCCCGATCTGATATGATGGAAACTGGGACACCATGTAACCGAACAATCTCCCAAATAAACATCTTTGCCAGCCGCTCTGAAGAATAAGTAGTACAAACATGATTGAAGTGTGCGGACTTGGTCAACCTGTATACAATCACCCAAATAGCATCAAACTTCTTCAAAGTCCGAGGGAGTCTGGTAACAAAATCCATAGTGATCCTCTCCTACTTCCACTCAGGAATAACCATCTGCTGGTGCAAGCCACCCGGTCTCTGATGCTCATATTTCACCTGTTAACAATTAAGACACCAGGATCCATACTCCACAATATCTCTCTTCATCCTCCGCTACCAATAGTGCTGTCTAAGATCCTGATACATCTTCGTGGCACCTGAATGAATGGAATACCGCGAGCTATGGGCCTCCTCCAATATCAACTCTCGAAGCCCATCCACATTGGGCACGCAAATCCGGCCATGCATCCTCAACACACTATCATCTCCAATTGTCACATCCCCGGCATCATCAGGCTGAACCTTGTCCTTAAGGACAAGCAAATGCGGATCCTCATACTGACACTCTCTGATCCAGTCGTACAAGGAAGACCGAGAAACCACACAAGCCAACACCCGACTGGGCTCTGAAATATCTAGTATCACAAACCGATTAGCTAAGGCTTGAACATATACTACAAATGGCCTCTCCTCAACTGGAATGTACGCCAAGCTCCCCATACTCACCGCCTTTCGGCTCAAAGCATCGGCCACTACATTGGCCTTCCCCGGGTGATACAGAATAGTAATGTCATAATCCTTCAGTAACTCTAACCATCTCCGCTGCCTCAAATTAAGATCTTTTTGCTTGAACAGATGCTGAAGACTGCGATGATCGGTGAATACCTCACAAGATACGTCATATAAGTAATGCCTCTAAATCTTTAATGCATGAACTATAGCAACTAACACCAAATCATGAACGGGGTAGTTCTGCTCATGGGGCTTCAAATGACGAGAAGCATAAGCAATAACTCTACCCTCCTGCATCAAAACACAACCAATCCCAACTCTAGAAGCATCACAATATACCGTATATAAACATGAAGCTGACGGCAAAACCATTATTGGAGCTGCGGTCAAAGCTGTCTTGAGCTTCTGAATGCTCTCTTCACACTCATCCGACCATACAAATGAAACACCCTTCTGAGTTAACTTAGGCAAGGGCAATACAATAGAGGAAAAACCCTAAACAAACTGACGATAATAGCCTGCCAACCCAAGGAAACTACGAATCTCTATCGCTGAGGACGGTCTAGGCCAACTCTACACCGCCTCTATCTTCTTCGGGTCTACCTGAATCCCCTCACTGGACACCACATGTCCCAAGAAAGCCACTGAGCTGAGCCAAAACTCACATATGGAGAACTTTGCATAAAGCCTCTCCTCCCTCAATCTCTGCAATACAACTCGTAAATGTTTCGCGTGCTCCTCCTAACTACGCGAGTCCACCCGAATATCATCAATGAACACTATGAAAAATGAATCCAGATAAGGCCGAAACATACTATTCATCAGATGCATGAACGCTGCTAGGGTATTGGTTAGCTCGAAAGACATAACAAGAAACTCATAGTGACCATATCTAGTTCTGAAAGCAGTCTTATGAATATCTGAATCCCTGATCTTCAGCTGGTGATAACCCGAACGGAGATCAATCTTGGAAAACACCCTCACTCCCTGAAGCTGGTCAAACAAATCACCAATGCGAGGCAAGGGATACTTGTTCTTAATTGTTACTTTGTTCAATTGCCTATAATCGATGCACATTCTCATTGTGCCATCCTTCTTCTTCACAAACAGAACTGGCGCATCCCAAGGTGACACACTAAGCCGAATGAAATCCTTATCCAGGAGCTCCTGAAGCTGCTCTTTCAATTCTTTCAACTCCGCTGGTGCCATACGATATGGCGGAATAGAAATAGTCTGAGTGCCCGACACCAGGTCAATACCGAAATCAATATCCTTGTCCGGTGGTATGCCCGACAGGTCTGCACGAAGTACATCGGGAAAATCCCTCACAACTGGAACAGAATCAATGCTAGGAGTCTCAGCTCCCACATCTCTCACAAATGCCAAATAGGAAAGACAACCCTTCCCAACCATACGATGGGACTTCAAGAAAGATATAACTCTACTAGGGACATAATCAGTCACACCACGCCACTCGATCCACGGTACACCCGGCATAGCCAAAGTAACTGTCTTAGCATGACAGTCTAGAATAGCATGACACAGAGATAACCAATCCATGCCCAAAATAACGTCAAAGTCCACCATGCTCAGTAGCGATAAATCAACTCGGGTCTCCAGACCCCCAATAATCACAACACATGATCGGTACACACGGTCCACAATAACAGTATCGCCCATCGGGGTAGACACATGAACAGGTAAAGATAGAGACTCCTGGGGCATACCCAAATAACGAGCAAAATATGAAGACACATATAAATAAGTGGAACCGGGATCAAATAATACTAAGGCATCTTTGTGGCAGACTGAAACAATACCCGTAATGACAGTGTCTGAAGTAGTGGCATCTGTCCTGCCCGGCATAGCATAGAAACGAGCATGTCCACCACCTAATCAATCTCCACCTATGGGACGACCCCTGGCTGCCTAATCTCCACCCCTAACTGGCTAGGCGGGTGATGAAGTAACTGGAGCAGAGGTCGAAGACTGACCCCTCTACTGGTGTTGTCTGCCATGAAGTCGGGGGCACTGCCTCCTCAAGTGACCAAACTCTCCGCACTCATAAAAGCTGCCCGATGCTGGAGATGGGGACTGAAGGGAACCCCTCGCACCGAAGTGACTAGCAGATGCACTCGGTGCAGAAGAACCCTGAGTTGATGGGGCATGAGATGAACTCTGAGCTGGGAGAGCGCTGAGTAAAGACTGGCCCTGCTAGGGCCCATGATGACCACGGCCTAAAGATCCCCCACGATACTCTGGACGGGCCGACTGAGCAGGCCTGAAAGAACGACCTTTACCCTGCTGGAACTGGCCCCTCGAAGGAGCACCACTATAACTGCCCTATCCACGAGTCCTCTTAGCCTCCCTCTCCTCTCGCTCTGTACGGCGAACTGACTCGATCTCACGAGCGATATCCACCACCTCCTCAAATGTAGCACCTAACACTCTCTCTCTCTAGTCATCAGAATACGGAGATGGTAGTTAAGGTCATCCATAAATCTCCTAATCCTCTCACGATCTGAAAGAACCATCCAAATAGCATGACGGGCCAACTATGAAAACCTCATCTCGTACTGAGTCACCATCGTATCCCCCTGTTTCAACCACTCAAACTGCATATGCAGCTCCTCTCTACGGGACTGTGGTACATACTTCTCCAGAAAAAGAGCGGAGAATTGCTGCCAAGTCAGGGTTGCTGCACCGACAGGCCTACGCCTCTTAAAGTCCTCTCACCAAGTAAGAGCAGCCCCCGTGAACTGAAACGTAGTAAATACCACACCACTCGATTCAAGGATCTATGTCGTACGGAGCATACGCTGACATCTATCAAGAAAACCCTAGGCATCCTCGCCCTCAGCACCACTAAATGTCGGAGGTTGGAGTCTCCCAAACCTCTTGAGATGACGTTTCTCATCGTCTGGCATAGCTGGAACCACGAAGCCCTGAACTGGTGCAAACTGCTGAGCTGGAGGTGCCTCTGTTGTCTGTAGTCCCTGCACCACCTACTCAGGTGTGCGAGCAGTGGGGGTCTGATTGCCTCCCCCGACCGGTCAAGTAGTTGTTGCTGCTATGGTGGCTGAAACTACCTAAGACGGGCCAGTGCAGACTGATAATATTTGTGCCAAGGCCTTCTGAAGACCCGCAATCACGATAGGCACAGCTGGTGCCTGAATAGTTGTTGCTAGAGTATCCACAGTTGGAGCCTGATCCTGAGCTGGGGCAACTGGTGGATCAGCAGGTGCTTCCCCTGCTGCTCTGCCTCTGCCACGACCACGACCACGACCACATCCACGGCCTCCGGTGGCCTCAGTAGGTGGCACTGGTGGTCGTCCGCCATGTCCGATCGCTCGTGTCCTCACCATCTATGAGAGAATAGAATAATAAAAGTTTAGTTCTCAGTTCAACAAAGTCGCACGACAAGAGTTTCAAGAATGTGAAGTTTTCCTAAAGGTTCTGCAGCCTCCCGAGGATAAGTACAGACGTCTCTGTCCCGATCCACGAGACTCTACTAAATCGACTTATGACTTGTGAGACCAAGTAACCTAGGATCTGATACCAACTTGTCACGACCTCAATCCCAATCGTGATGGTGCCCAACACACTACTAGGAAAGCCCGACCAATTTAATAACCTTAACCATTTTAATACAGTTCATGAATTAACTAACATGGATAAATTACTAAGTATAATACTGGAAATCTGAAATAGAGTAAAACATGCGAAATCCCAAATATAAAACAACTATACAGCCCGAAGAATCCGGTGTCACAAGGTTAAGCCTCTAATACATGGGTATCAACCTACTACATATCGTTCTCTAAAAAATGCGGAAATAAAGCAATAAGATAGAATGAAGATCAGGACTGCGGACGTCAAATGCAGCTACCTTGATATTCCCGGATAAGCTGCTAGGCAGAGAAATCCTCACACAGCCTCAGATGTACCTGGATCTGCACGCAAGGTGTAGGGAGTAATGTGAGTACTCCGACCCAGTGAGTAATAAACATAAATAAAGCTGAAAATAAAAAATCCTGAATAGGCACAAAGTAATTCTATAAATACAGAAACTTAAACCAAGTAGTATAAAATCAGTAAATCAATGAAAACAATTATGGAAATACCACAACAGAGAATTAAGTAAATGACAATCAAATATGCAATGTAGCACATAGACCGGTACTCTCCAGTACTAGCTGCGGCATGCAACCCGCTCCATTTATTTATCATCGACGGCGCTCACTAGGGGTGTGCAGACTCTGGGAGGGGCCCCTTACGGCCCAAGCGCAATAATAAATCATCTCGTGGCATCAACTAGGCCTAAGCCTCATATCAATATCAATATGATACTGCTGCGTCGCGCAGCCCTATCCCATACTCAGTCCAGAATCACATAAGCCCCTCGGGCACAATAATATAGAAATATTCAGCCCAAACTTCATTAAAATATTAATTAAGTTTTAAGTTTGAGAAAAGGTGGCTGAGTTTGTAAAATAGTATTAAATACTAGGACTGAGTTCAATAATATGTAAAAATGGTAAGAAACTAGTAATAGCAATCCCTGAAGGATTCAATCAATTGGCACGAAGCCCAAATATAGCAATCAGCTCAATTATAATGATAATAAGTGAATTTCAGTCAAATACGCAGTATATTCATCTACCGGGACGGACCAAGTCACAATCCCCAATGGTTCTCTATCCCACGCTCGCTACCCAGCATGCAAGTCACCTCAATATAGCACTACGATATGTAAATACGGGGTTTCAAACCCTCATGACATCATTTACATCTATTACTCACCTCAAACCAGCCAAAATCCTAGCTCGCTATGCCCTTGCCTCTCAAATCGACCTTCTCACGCGCCGAATCTGATCAAAACCACAACGAATGCGTCACAATATGCTAATGGAATAATACCCAATCGAAAACAATCAAAAAATAGCAAAAAATTTTAAATTAGCAAAACCGGAGCCCCGGGCCCACTTCTCGAAAATTAGAGAATTTAACATCAACGGATTCCTTATCTCTACACGAGTCTATACATATAAAGATTATCAAAATCGGAGTCCAAATGACCCCTCAAATCCCCATTTTAACTCTCTTAAGTTTCAAGCCCTAATCCACCATTTTTACCCATTAATTTTTTGAGTTTTCAGCTCCAATCCATGTAATAACCCCACGAAATCATATTTTGAGTTCAAGAATCCATACCTTATCGAAACCCCTTGAAATCCCTCTTCAAAATTGCTCCCAATTCTCCAAGTCCGAGTTAAAAATATGAAACCCTTCAAAAATTCGCAAAGATGAAATTAAATAGCACTGCACAGTCATTTCCGCATCTGTGGCTCCCGCTTTTGCGATGAATGCACCGCTTCTATGGAAATATTTGCTTCTGCGGTTAAACATCCGCTCATGCGCCTTCCGCTTCTGCGGACGAATTCTCGCATCTGCGGATCCCCCATAAAAGGTCAAATACCGCATCTGCGGTCCTCCTGGCGCATCTACGACTCCGCAGATGCGGTCACCAAGTCCGCACCTACGGTCCCAGCTGCTTCTGTGGCTCTCCTCTCGCTTCTGCGGTCCCAATTCCGTGGAAGCGAAAATACCAGAAGCAGCTGCAATTTTTCTTAAGTTCACAAACCAAAACTTCCCGTTAACTATCCGAAATCAACCCAAGGCCCCCGGGACCTCAACCAAAAGTACCAACACCTCCTATAATATCATTCAAACTTGTTCCAATTATTAAAACACTTCAAACAACACTAAAACCATCGTTTCTCATCGAATTCAAGTCTAAGTTCTTTAAAAACTTCCGAAATACGCATTCGATCGAAAACCTAACCAAATAACCTCCAAATGGTCTAAAATTTCGCACACACATCCCAAATCACCTAACGAAGCTACTGCAACTCTCAGAATTCCATTCCGACCCTCGGATCAGAATCTCACCTATCAATCGGAATTCGCCAAAATACTTACTTCGTCAATTCAAGCCTAATTCTACATCAGACCTCCAAAATTATTTCCAGTCACACTCATAAGTGAAAAATCATCCCCTGAAGCTAACCGAATCATCAGAATCCATATCCAAGCCCTCTAGCTCATAAGTCAACATCCAGTTGACTTTTTCAAAACAAGTCTTCCTTAAAGAGACTAAGTATCTCATTTTCTTCTAAAGCCAATCCAAATCAACTCGTTCACACCAAACACTTATAATGAAGTATAAAGAAGCAAAAAATAGGAGAAATGGGGTGGTAACTCAGTTGACGACGGGTCGGGTCGTCGCAACCAAGCATGCTATGCCTAGCGTGTAGCACGGCTAAGCTGGCTACACTTGGCATGTAGCCAGACTTGAGTACTTCGTGCATTTTTGCTCTTTCCTCATATTTTTGTCTTATTTTTGTGTAACTTTCACTCATCTTTGTTTTTTGATGCTCCTACAAATAAAATAACATAATTTGTTCAAGCGTCGTACAATTAACCACTAAACGAACAATATATAAGGTGAGCAATATACTAAAAGTATAGCATTTTGGCCAAACATTAGTAATTAATATATAAAACATAAAGTAACATATATCAATATAAAATATAAATATATAAAGCAATAATATTGATAGAAACATATGCCCTAGCAAGTTGCATGCATGAAAAACATTGTCAATTCTTGAGAAAATAAGAAAATAAGTAGTATTGCATTACCAAATGTATTATATGCAGGTATGCCGAAAAGAAATGTAAACAAAACTACAAATTGTAGATCATATAATATTTTATACTACAAAAGAAAAAAAGAAATCATACATTATGAAGAAAGGGCTTGAATTTGGTGATTAGCCTGCTATTTCATAAAGTAATAGGAGACGAAGAAAAAAAAAGGCGGAACAAAAAAGAAGAGATCTATTTATGGTAGAGAGATTATTCCAAATAGGAATATGAAAAGAATAATAAAAACACGATAAAACTAAAAAAAGAGAAAGATAAAAAAGTAAATGTTAAATTAATAAGGAATAATTTAGGACATGTAATTTTATGTTAACGATATTTTTGTCAGGAAAGAAATAAGTTTCTACTTCTTGGAAGAAGCTAGAATTTGTAGCTTCTTCCCAAAAGCAGAAAAACTCCTACTGCTCAAAAATATTTTTATATTTTGGCCAAAGACCACATATTTCAAAATAAGCACTTTTTATGGCAAAAAAAAAAGTAATTTTAACCTCCCATGAGCTTGGCCAAATAGGATCTTAGCTAAACATATTATAATTATTGAAGATTTTTAAATCTTTGTGTAGTCCAAAACAAGAAAACAAATATATTAAAATGGGTAGGCAGCTAGGGGTATAGTGAGATTATGCAATCACTGCAAGTTGCATTTGAATTTGCAGCTTCTTATCTAAAGTATTAATTACCTTCAATTAAATCAAGAGAAAACTACATAGTGTAACTAAATTATACATCATATTTAACCTAAATAAATATAATTTAAAATAAATATCACTTGTAGCTATTGTTTGTATTTTATACAAAAATATAACTACAAACTTATAGCATATTTGGCCAAGCTGGAAAAATCAATTTATTTTGAGAAGTGCTTTTGAAAAAAGTACTTTTGGGGAGAATTAGTATATGTTTGGATAATCACTCTGAAAAGCACTTTTGAGCAATAATTTATGTTTGACATGTGCTTTTAAGTATCAAATTACGAATAAGGACATAAATAGATTTACTTAATATTTAATATTATAAGTAAATAAATAATCTCAAAAAAAATTATTATAGGAAATAATTAAATCTTCTCATTTTATTAAAGTAAAATATGAAAATAAAATTAAAAAGTACTTAATTCTTTTAATATAAGTTAAATATATTAAAAATCATTCAACTGTAATGACCCGGCCCGTCGTCACGTGAGTTACCATCCCGTTTTTCCTATTTTCTGCTTCCTTATGTTTCATTATAGGAGTCTTGAGTGAATGAGTTGAATTGGATTGGTTTTAGATGGAAATGAGACACTTAGTCTCTTTAAGGAAGGCTTACTTTGGAAAAATCAATCAGATATTGACTATTGAGTTAGAGGGCTCGGATGTGATTTTCGGTGATTCGGTTAGCTTCAGGGGATGATTTGTGACTTAGGAGTGTGATCGGAATTGATTTTGGAGGTCCGGTGTAAAATTAGGCTTGAATTGGCGAAGTTAGTATTTTGGCGAAATCCGGTTGATAGGTGAGATTTTGATCCGAGTGTCGAAATGGGATTCTCAGAGTTGTTGTAGCTTCGTTAAGTAATTTTGGAGGTGTGTGCAAAATTTCAGGTCATTCGGAGGTGTTTTAGTCGGGTTTTTGATCAAATGCGTAATTCGGAAGTTTTAGAAGAACTTAGACTTGAATCCAATGTAATTTGATGGTTTTGGTACTGTTTGTGGTGTTTTGATGATTGGAGCAAGTTTGAATGATGTTTTAGGATTGGTTGGCACTTTTGGTTGAGGTCCCGGAGGCCTCGGGGTGATTTCGAATGACCATCGGGATGAATTGGACTTGTAAGATTTTTGAAAATTTCTGATATCTGGTATTTCCGCATTGCGGAAAAGGGGACGCAGATGCAGTTCCGCAGATGCGAGGGGCAGGTCACAGGTGCGAGTGTGAGCATTTGGAGAAAATTCCACAGATGCGGACAATTTCCGCACGAGCGGTCGCCGCAGATGCTCTTTGTTGACCGCAAAAGCGGTCCGTGTGTGAGTAGAAGGTTCTGCATGAGCATATGTCTGACCTCTTAAGCGGTGTCCGCAGAAGCGGTCCTGGGCGATATTGGGAGTTTCGCAAAAACGGATGGAAAACTGCAGAAGCAGTAGTCGCATATGCGGTAACGTAACCGCAGATGCGAAAATGACTGTTCAGAGAAGGGTTTTAAAGCTCATTATGTTCCGCGAGCTTAAGTTTATTTCCACCATTTTTGATCGACCTTGAGAGCTATTGGACGGAAATTGAAGGGGATTTCGACTAGGTGTGATTGGAGGTGAGTTCCTTGACCTTAATACATGATTTAATGGTAGAATTAACATAAAAATTTGTGGAAATTCATCAAAAGAGGGTAAAGCTAGGCCTTGGAAATTTTGTATTTCAAAGTGGGATTTGATGGGTCATTTGGACTCGGATTTGGGAATTTTGGTATGCATAGACTCATGGCGAGATAAGGAATCCGGTGATGTTAATTTTTTGATATTTCAAGAAGTGGGCCCGGGGCTCGGGTTTTGCTAATTTCGTGAATTTTGATATTTTTCGAGTCTTTTAGATTGGGTTATGTTCCCTTAGCCTATTGTAATGTATTCGTTGTGGTTTTGACCAGATTCGACGCGCGAGGAGGTCGATTTGCGAGGCGAGGGCATAGCGAGCTAGGATTTTGGCAGGCGTGAGCTGAGTAATGATAGTAAATGATATCTTGAGGGTTTGAAACCCCGAATTTGCACAACGTAGTGCTATATTACGGTACGCACTCAATGACGAGCGCGGGGTTATTTACTACTGGGGATTGTGACTTGGTCCGTCCCGTTTGATATTTTACCGCGTATTTGACTGAGCTATTTTGTTTATCACCATGATTTGGGCTAGTTGCCATGTTTGGGGCCTCGTGCCGACTTATAGAACCCTTAGTGGTATTATGACTGATTTTCCTCACTTTACTTATTGAAAAATTACATCCTCAGTCATGTTTCTATTTGTTTAAACAATGTGAACCGGTTTCATAAGTGTAAATCCTAAATGAGAGAAATATGTGGTTTGAGACCCCTATCTTATACTATTGTGTCCTAAAATGACTGAGAGGGGTTGAGAATCCAACAGTGAGGATGTTATACATATTACGGATCGGGTTGCATGCCACAGCAGATACTTATATGGATCGGGTTGCATGCCGCAGCAAATGTTTATGTGGATTGGGTTGCGCACCGCAGCAATATTGCGCTTGGGCTGTAGGAGCCCCTCCGAAGTCTGCACCCCCACAATAAGCGCGGGTACCCATATAAATTGGGCTGCACGCCGCAGTGAGATATGGATCGGGATGCACGACGCAACGGTTACTATATGATATTACTCTGAGTGTGATATGAGATAGCTTGAGCCCGAGGGGCTGTTATTGTGCTGAGCGGTTGATACTAGGCCCGAGGGGCAGTTTTTATTATTTACTAGTTAAATGTTATTTTACCTGATTCACCTGCCTTTAAAACTGAGATTTCATTTGACTTCCACTAATTTTTACTGCTTTAAGTAATTTACTACCTGATATAGAACTGCCTTGTGTTGTTATGTGTTTTCTTACCTTCGATTATTATTTATTATTATTACTCACAAGTTCGGAGTACTCACATTAATCCCTGCACCATGCGTGCGGATTCAGGATTAGTAGAGTTCGCACCTGAGCACTGGCATCCTTCCTAGATCAGGCAGCGAGATCGGAGCATCGAGGTAGCTGTTGACGTCTGCAGCCCCTCGACTCCCATGTTTTATGATATTTCAGTTATTCCAGACTTTTGTATCAGATATTTTGTTTTGTAGACTTATAGCAACTCTGTAGTAGCTCATGACTTGTGACACCCCGGTTTTGGCTGTGTCGGGATGGTTTCCCTCGTATTTATCGCTATTTCCGAATTAATTATTATGTTAAGCATGTGATAAATTGGTAAATGTTAATTAATTGCTCAAAAAGAGGTGTTGACGTTGTTCTGGCTGGCCTTGTCTTCACGAGAGGTTCCATCACGATCGGGTTTGGGAATTGGGTCGTGACAAGTTGGTATCAGAGCCTAGGTTACTAGGTCTCGCGAGTCAAGAGCTGGTTTAGTAGAGTCTCGCGGATCGTTACGGAGACATCTGTACTTATCCTCGGGAGGCTGCAGAACCTTTTAGGAAAACTTCACATTCTTGAAATTCTGTCGTGCGAGCTTGTTGATCCGAGTGCTAAACTTCTCTTTGTTCTATTCTCTCACAGATGGTGAGAACACGAGCTACCGGACGTGACGACCGACCACCAGTACCACCTACTGAGGCCACCAGAGGCCCTGGATGCGGTCGTGGTCGTGGCAGAGGTAGAGGAGCATGGGGAGCACCTGTGGATCCTCAATTGCCCCAGCTCAGGACCAAGCTCTTGTAGCACCAGTTCAGGTACCAGTTGTGCCCATTGTGATTTCGGGTCTTCGGGAGATATTAGCCCAGATATTGACAGTTTGCACGGGTCTGGCTCAGGTGGTTTGAGCCACCACAGCAGCAGCAGCTACTTCACAGGACGGGGGAGGCAATCAGACCCCCGATGCTTGCACATCTGAGCAGGTAGTGCAGGGATTATAGACTCCAGAGGCACCTCCAGCTCAGCCAGTTGCTCCAGTGCAGGAGTTCAGGGTTCCAGTTATGCTCGAGAATGAGCAGCGTCGCCTCGAGAGGATAGGTAGACTCCAGCCTCCAACATTTAGTGGAGCTGAGGGTGAGGATGTCCAGGGTTTTCTTGACAGGTGTCAGCGTATGCTCCATATAGCGGAGATCCTTTAGTCCAACGGTGTGGCTTTTACTACGTTTTAGTTTATTGGAGCTGCCTTCACTTGGTGGGAGGCGTATGAGTGGCGTAGGCCGGCTGGTGCAGCACCTTTGACTTGGTAGGATTTCTCTACTCTTTTCTTAGAGAAGTGCGTACCGCAGTCTTGTATAGAGGAGTTGTGCAGACAGTTTGAGTGGCTATGGCAGGGAGATATGACAGTGTCCCAATATGAGATGAGATTTTCAGAGTTGGCTCGCCATGCAGTTTCGCTGGTTCCGACAGATCGTGAGCGTATTCGGAGGTTTGTTGATGGTCTCAACTACCCTCTTAGTGTTCTTATGACTATGGAGCGAGTGCTGGGTGCCACATTCAAAAAGGTGGTGGATATAGATCGAGAGATTGAGTCGGTTCGCCGTCAGGATCGAGATGAGAGGGAGGCGGTTCTGGTAATTACAGTGGCGTTCCTTCGAGGGGCCAGTTCTAGCAGGGTCGGAGTCATTCCTTCAGGCCCGCTCATTCAGCTCGTCCTGAGTATCGTGGGGCATCTTCAGGTCATGGTTATCAGGGTTCTAAGCAGAGTCAGCTATCTCTCAGCACTCTTCCAGCACAGAGTTCATCTCGTGCTCCATCTGCTCAAGGTTCTTCCAGGCTGAGTGCATCAGCTAGTCACTCTGGCGCGAAGGATTCCCTTCTGTCCTAGTCCCCAGCACCTGGGAGTTGCTATGAGTATGGAGAGGGATATTTATTTTGGTATTGACCTGGTGCCGGGTACTCAGCCCATTTCCATCCCGCCATATCGTATGGAACCAGCGGAGTTGAAAGAATTGAAGGATCAACTTTAGGAACTCCTAGATAAGGGGTTCATTCGGCCTAGTGTGTCACTGTGGGGTGCACCTGTTCTATTTGTAAAGAATAAGGATGGCACCATGAGAATCTGCATTGACTACAGGCAATTGAACAAAGTAACAGTGAAGAACAAATACCCTCTGCCTCGCATTGATGATTTATTTGACTAGCTTCGGGGAGTGAGGGTATTCTCCAAGATTGATCTCCGTTCGGGCTATCACCAGTTGAAGATGAGGGATTCAGATATTATGAAGACTGCTTTCAGGACTAGATATGGGCACTATGAGTTTCTTGTCATGTCCTTTGGGCTGACTAATGCCCCAGCAGCATTCATGCATTTGATGAACAGTGTATTTTGGTCGTATCTGGATTCATTCTTTATTGTTTTCATTGATGATATTCTGGTGTACTCGCGTAGCCAGGAGGATCACGCACATTATTTGCGAGTTGTATTGCAGAGATTGAGGGAGGAGAAGCTTTATGCAAAGTTCTCCAAATGTGAGTTTTGGCTCAGCTCAGTAGCTTTCTTGGAGCACGTGGTGTCCAGCGAGGGTATTCAGGTCGACCCGAAGAAGATAGAGGTGGTGCAAAGTTGGCCTAGACCGACCTCAGCCACAGAGATTCGTAGTTTCCTTGGGTTGGCAGGTAATTATCGCCGGTTTGTTCAGGGATTTTCCTTTGCCTTTGACCAAGTTGACTCAAAAGGGTGCTCCATTTGTATGGTCGGACGAGTGCAAGGAGAGCTTTCAGAAGCTCGAGACAGCTTTGACCACGGCTCCAGTATTGGTTTTGCCCTCAGCCTCAGGTTCTTACACTGTATATTGTGATGCCTCGAGAGTTGGGATCGGATGTGTATTGATGCAGGAGGGTAGAGTTATTGCTTATTCTTCTCGTCAGTTGAAGCCCCACGAGAAGAACTACCCTGTACATGATTTGGAGTTGGCTTCTATAGTTCATGCTTTTAAGATTTGGAGGCACTACTTGTATGGCGTATCTTGCGAGGTATTCACTGATCATCGCAGTCTTCAGCATCTATTCAAGTAAAAGGATCTTAATTTGAGGCAGCGGAGGTGGCTAAAGTTACTTAAGGATTATGACATTACCATTCTGTATCACCCGGGGAAGGCCAATGTAGTGGACGATGCTTTGAGCCGAAAGGCGGTTAGTATGGGGAGTTTGGCATACATTCCAGTTGGGGAGAGGCCCTTTGTAGTTGATGTTCAGGCTTTGGCCAATCGGTTGGTGAGACTAGTATTTCGGAGCCCAGTCGAGTGTTGGCTTGTGTGGTTTCTCGGTCTTCCTTATATGATCGCATCAGAGAGCGCCAGTATGATGATCCACATTTTCTTGTCCTTAAGGACAGGGTTCAGCATGATGATGCCAGAGACGTGACCATTGGTTATGATGGTGTATTGAGGTGCAGGGCTAGATTTGTGTGCCCAATGCGGATGGGCTTCGGGAGTTGATATTGGAGGAGGCCCACAGCTCGCGGTATTCCATTCATTCGGGTACCGCAAAGATGCATCAGGATTTAAGGCAGCACTATTGGTGGAGGAGGATGAAGAAGGATATTATAGGATTTCTAGCTCGGTGTCTCAACTGTCAGCAGGTAAAATACGAGCACCAGAGATCGGGTGGTGTACTTCAGCAGATGATTATTCCACAGTGGAAATGGGAGAGGATTACTATGGATTTTGTGAGTGGTCTCCCTCGGACTTTGAAGAAGTTCGATTCGATTTGGGTGATTGTGGACTGGCTGACCAAGTCCTCGCACTTTATTCCGGTATGTACTACCTATTCTTCGGAGCGGCTAGCAAGGATCTTTATCCGAGAGATTGTTCGATTGCATGGTGTTCCAGTGTCTATTATCTCAGATAGAGGTACTCAGTTTACTTCTCAGTTCTGGAGGACATTTCAGCGAGAGTTGGGTATGCAGGTAGAGTTGAGCATAGCATTTCATCCTCAGACGGACGGGCAGTTCGAGCGTACTATTCATATATTGGAGGACATGTTGCGTGTCTGTATTATTAATTTTGGAGGTTCTTGGGATGAGTTTTTCCCGCTTGCAGTTTTTTCCTACAGCAACATTTATCAGTCGAGCATTCAGATGGCTACGTATGAGGCGTTGTATGGGAGGTGGTGTAGATCTCCGGTTGGATGGTTCGAGCCCGGCGAGGCTAGACTATTGGGGACAGAGTTGGTTCAGGATGCCTTAGAGAAGGTGAAGTTGATTCAGGAGAGGCTCCGTACAGCACAGTCATGTCAGAAGAGCTATGTAGACCGGAAGGTTCGGGATGTGTCTTATATGGTGGGTGAGAAGGTCTTGCTGAAGGTTTCGCCCATGAAGGGTATTATGTGGTTTGGGAAGAAAGAGAAGCTGAGTCCGCAGTTTATTGGACCTTTTAAGGTACTTAAGAGGATTGGGGAGGTGGCTCATGAGCTTGCCTTTCCACCCAGCTTGTCAGGTGTGTATCCGGTATTTCATGTTTCTATGCTCCGGAAGTATGCTGGGGACCCGTCTCATGTATTGGATTTTAGCACTGTTTAATTGGATGATGATTTTACCTATGATGTGGAGCCAGTGGCTATTTTTGGTCGTTAGGTTTGAAAGTTGAGATCAAAGGATAAAGCTTCGATGAAAGTGCAATGGAGAGGTCGGCCCGTGGAGGAGGCTACTTGGGAGACCGATCGGGAGATGCGGAGCAGATATCCTCACCTGTTTGAGGCTTCAGGTATGTTTCTTGACCCGCTCGAGGACGAGCGTTTGTTTTAGTTGGGAAGGATGTGACGACCCGGCCCGTCGTCACGTGAGTTACTGCCCCATTTCCCCCATTTTCCGCTTCCTTATGTTTCATTATAGGAGTCTTGGGTGAATGAGTTGAATTGGATTGGTTTTAGATGGAAATGAGACACTTAGTCTCTTTAAGGAAGGCTTGTTTTGGAAAAGTCAACCGGATGTTGACTATTGAGTTAGAGGGCTCGGATGTAATTTTCGGTGATTCGGTTAGCTTCGGGGGATGATTTGTGACTTAGGAGTGTGATAGGAATTGATTTTGTAGGTCCGGTGTAGAATTAGGCTTGAATTAGCGAAGTTAGTATTTTGGCAAAATTCGGTGGATAGGTGAGATTTTGATCTGAGGGTCGAAATGGGATTCCGAGAGTTGCTATAGCTTCGTTAGGTGATTATGGAGGTGTGTGCAAAATTTCATGTCATTCGGAGGTGTTTTGGTCGGGTTTTTGAACAAATGCGTAATTCGGAAGTTTTAAAAGAACTTAGGCTTGAATCCGATGTAATTTGACGGCTTTGGTGTTGTTTGTGGTGTTTTGATGATTGGAGCAAGTTTTAATGATGTTTTAGGATGGGTTGCACTTTTGGTTGAGGTCCCGGGTGTCTCGGGGTGATTTCGGATGGCCATCGTGATGAATTGGAATTGTGAGATTTCTGAAAATTTCAAATATCTCGTATTTCCGCATCTGCAGAAAAGGGACTGCAGATGAGGTTCCGTAGATGCGAGGGGCTGGTCGCAGGTGCGAGTGTGAGCATTTGGAGAAAAGTCCGCAGATGCAAACGACTTCCGCAGGAGCGGTCGCTGCAGATGCGTTTTGTTGACCGCAGAAGCGGTCTGTGTGTCAGTAGGAGGTTCAGGAGGAGCGGATGTCTGACCGCATAAGCGGTGTCCGCAGAAGCGGGATTGGACCGCAAAAGCGGAGCTGGGCGAGATTAGGAGTTTCGCAGAAGCGGATGGAAAACCGCAGAAGCGATAGTCGCATATGCAGTAAGGTAACCGTAGATGAGAAAATGACTGTTCAGAGAAGGGTTTTAAAGCTCATTTTGTTCCGCGAGCTTAAGTTAATTTCCACTATTTTTTATCGACCTTGAGAGCTATTGGACGGAAATTGAAGGGGATTTTGACTAGGTGTGATTGGAGGTGAGTTCCTTGACCTTAATACATGATTTAATGGTAGAATTAACATAGAAATTTGTGGAAATTCATCAAAAGAGGGTAAATCTAGGGCTTGGAAATTTGGTATTTCAAAGTGGGATTTGATGGGCCATTTGGACTCAGATTTGCGAGTTTTTGGTATGTATAGTCTCGTGGTGAGATAAGGAATCCGTTGATGTTAATTTTCTGATATTTCGAGAAGTGGGCCCGAGGCTCGGGTTTTGCCAATTTTGTGAATTTCGATATTTTTCGAGTCTTTTCGATTGGGTTATGTTCCCTTAGCCTATTGTAACATATTTGTTGTGGTTTTAACTAGATTCGACGCGCGAGGAGGTAGATTTGTGAGGCGAGGGCATAGCGAGCTAGGATTTTGGCCAGCTTGAGCTGAGTAATGATAGTAAATGATATCCTGAGAGTTTGAAACCCTGGATTTGCACAACGTAGTGTTATATTGAGGTGAAACACGCGCTCAATGACGAGCGCGGGGTTATTTACTACTGGGGATTGTGACTTGGTCCGTCCCGTTTGATATTTTACCGCGTATTTGACTGAGCTATTTTGTTTATCACCATGATTTGGGATAGTTGCCATGTTTGGGGCCTCGTGCCGACTTATAGAACCCTTAGTGGTATTATGACTGATTTTCCTCACTTTACTTATTGAAAAATTACATCCTCAGTCATGTTTCTATTTGTTTAAACAATGTGAACCGGTTTCATAAGTGTAAATCCTAAATGAGAGAAATATGTGGGTTCAGACCCCTATCTTATACTATTGTGTCCTAAAATGATTGAGACAGGTTGAGAACTCAACAGTGAGGATGTTATATATATTACGGATCGGGCTGCGTGCTGCAGCAGATACTTATATGGATCGGGCTACACGCCGCAGCAAATGTTTATGTGGATCGGGCTGTGCGCCGCAGCAATATTGCGCTTGGGCTGTAGGAGCCCATCCGGAGTCTGCACCCCCACAATAAGCGCAGGTACCCATATGGATCGGGCTGCACGCCGCAGCGGTTACTATATGATATTACTCTGAGTGTGATCTGAGAGAGATTGAGCCTGAGGGGCTATTATTGTGCTGAGCGGTTTATACTAGGCCCGAGGGCCAGTTTTTATTATTTACTAGTTAAATATTGTTTTGCTTGATTCACCTGCCTTTAAAACTGAGATTTCATTTGATTTCCACTGATTTTTACTACTTTAAGTATTTTACTACCTGTTATAGAACTGCCTTGTGTTGTTATGTGTTTTCTTACCTTCGGTTATTATTTATTATTATTATTCACTGGGTCGGAGTACTCACATTACTCCCTGCACCATGCGTGCGGATTCAGGATCAGCAGAGTTTGCACCTGAGCACTGACATACTTCCCAAATCAGGCAGCGAAATCGTAGCATCGAGGTAGCTGTTGATGTCCACAGCCCCTCGACTCCCCTATTTTATTCTATTTCAGTTATTCCAGACTTTTGTATCAGATATTCTATTTTGTAGACTTTTAGCAACTCTGTAGTAGCTCATGACTTGTGACACCCCGGTTTGGGCTGTGTCGGGATGTTTTCCCTCGTATTTATCGCTATTTCCTTATTAATTATTATGTTAAGCATGTGATAAAATGGTAAATGTTAATTAATTGCTCAAAAAGAGGTGTTGGCATTGTTCTGGCTGGCCTTGTCTTCACGAGATGTGTCATCATGACCGAGTTTGGGAATTGGGTCGTGACAAGTTGGTATCAGAGCCTAGGTTACTAGGTCTCGCGAGTCATGAGCTAGTTTAGTAGAGTCTCGCGGATCGGTACGGAGACGTCTGTACTCATCCTAGGGAGGCTGCAGAACCTTTTAGGAAAACTTCACATTCTTGAAATTCTGTCGTGTGAGCTTGTTGATCCGAGTGCTAAACTTCTCTTTGTTCTATTCTCTCACAGATGGTGAGAACACGAGCTATCGGACGTGATGGCTGAGGAAAAGTACCACCCACTGAGGCCACCAGAGGCCGTGGACACGGTCGTGGTCATAGCAGAGGTAGAGCAGCATGGGCAGAACCTGTGGATCCTCTAGTTTACCCAGCTCAGGACCAAGCTCCAGCAGCACCAGTTTAGGTACCAGTTGTACCCATTGTGATTCCGGATCTTCAGGAGACATTAGCCTAGATATTGACAATTTGCACGGGCCTGGCTCAGGTGGTTTGAGCCACCATTGCAGCAGCAGCTACTTCACAGGCCGGGGGAGGCAATCAGACCCCCGATGCTCGCATATCTGAGCAGGTAGTGCAGGGATTACAGACTCCAGAGGCACCTCTAGCTCAGCCAGTTGCTCCAGTGCATGAGCTCAGGGTTCCAGTTATGCCCGAGGACGAGCAGCGTCACCTCGAGAGGTTTGGTAGACTCCAGCCTCCGACATTTAGTGGAGCTGAGGGCGAGGATGCCTAGGGTTTTCTTGACAGGTGTCAGCGTATGCTCCGTACAGCGGGGATCCTTGAGTCCAGCGGTGTGGCTTTTACTACTTTTTAGTTTATTGGAGCTACCTTCACTTGGTGGGAAGTGTATGAGTGGCGTAGGCCGGCTAGTACAGCACCTTTGACTTGGCAGGAGTTCTCCACTCTCTTCTTGGAAAAGTACGTACCGCAGTCCCGCAGAGAGAAGGTGCGCAGATAGTTTGAGTGGCTACGGCAGGGAGATATAACAGTGTCCGAGTATGAGATGAGATTTTCAGAGTTGGCTCGCCATGCAGTTTGGCTGGTTCTGACATATCGTGAGCGTATCCGGAGGTTTGTTGATGGTCTCAACTACCCTCTTCGTGTTCTTATGACTAGGGAGCGAGTGTTGGGTGCCACATTCGAGGAGGTGGTTGATATAGCTCAAGAGATTGAGTCATTTTTCCATCAGGATCGAGATGAGAGGGACGCCAAGAGGCCTCGAGGTTTTGGTAGTTACAGTGGCGCTCCTTCGAGGGGCCAGTTCCAGCAGGGTCGGGGTCGTTCCTTCAGGCCCGCTCAGTCAGTCCGTCCCGAGTATCGCGGGGCATCTTCAGGTCGTGGTTATCAGGGTTCTCAGCAGAGTCAGCCATCTCTCAGCGCTCTTCTAGCACATAGTTCATCTCGTGCTCTGTCTGCTTAGGGTTCTTCTAGGCAGAGTGCATCAGCTAGTCACTCTGGCGAGAGGGGTTCCCTTCTGTCCCAGTCCCCAGCAAATGGGAGTTACTATGAGTATGGAGAGTCTGGGCATATGTAGAGGGAGTGTCCTCGTCATGCTGCTAGCTCATCTCAGCAGAGGGGTCAGCCCTCATCTTCTGGTCCAGTTTCTTCAGCACCCGCCCCGCCAGCAAGGGGTGAGGGTCAGGAAACCAGAGGTCGCCCCAGAGGCGCAGGTCGATCGGGCGGTGGTCAGGCTCTCTTTGATTCTCTTCAAGGTAGGACAGATGTTATTGCTTCGGATGTTGTTATCACATGTATTATTTCAGTTTGCCACAGGGATGCCTCAGTCTTATTTGATCCCGGTTCCACCTATTCTTTTGTGTCCTCATATTTTGCTCATCATTTGGGTACAACCCGAGGGTATCGTGCTTTACCTGTTCATGTATCTACCCTGGTGGGTGATACTATTGTTGTAGACCATGTGTATCGGTCGTGTTTGGTGACTATTGGGGGTCTGGAGACCCGAGTTGATCTATTGCTATTGAGCATGGTGGATTTTGATGTTATTTTGGGTATGGATTGGTTATCTCTGTGTCATGTTATTCTGGACTGTCATGCTAAGACAGTCACTTTGGCTATATCGGGTGTATCGAGGATCGAGTGGCGTGGCGTGACTGACTATGTTCCTAGCAGGGTGATTTCATTCTTAAAGGCTTAGTGTATGGTAGGTAAGGGTTGCCTTTCATATTTGGCATTTGTGAGAGATGTTGGAGCCGAGACTCCTAGCATTGATTCTGTCCCAGTTGTGAGGGAGTTTCCCGCAGACCTGCTAGGCATACTGCCGGACAGGGATATTGATTTTGGTATTGACCTGGTGCCGGGTACTCATCCCATTTCCATCCCACCATATCGTATGGCACCAGCGGAGTTGAAAGAATTAAAGGATCAGCTTCAGGAACTCCTAGATAAGGGGTTCATTCGGCCTAGTATGTCACCGTGGGGTGCACCGGTTCTATTTGTGAAGAAGAAGGATGGCACCATGAGAATGTGCATTGACTACAAGCAATTGAACAAAGTAACAGTGAAGAACAAATACCCTCTGCCTCGCATTGATGATTTATTTGACCAGCTTCAGGGAGAAAGGGTATTCTCCAAGATTGAACTCCGTTCGGGCTACCACCGATTGAAGATCAGGGATTCAGATATTATGAAGACTGCTTTCAGGACTAGATATGGGCACTATGAGTTTCTTGTCATGTCATTTGGGCTGACTAATGCCCCAGCAGCGTTCATGCATTTGATGAACAGTGTATTTTGGTCGTATCTGGATTCATTCGTTATTATTTTCATTGATGATATTCTGGTGTACTTGCGTAGCCAGAAGGAGCACGCACAGTATTTGCGAGTTGTATTGCAGAGATTGAGGGAGGAGAAGCTTTATGCAAAGTTCTCCAAGTGTGAGTTTTGGCTCAGCTCAGTAGCTTTCTTGGGGGCAAGTGGTGTCCAGCGAGGGTATTCAGGTCGACCCAAAGAAGATAGAGGTGGCGCAGAGTTGGCTAAGACCGACCTCAGCCACAGAGATTCGTAAATTTCTTGGGTTGGCAGGTTATTATCGCCGGTTTGTTCAAGGATTTTCCTTTGCCCTTGACCAAGTTGACTCAAAAGGGTGATCCATTTGTATGGTCGGACGAGTGCAATGAGAGCTTTCAGAAGCTCAAGACAGCTTTGACCACGGCTCCAGTATTGGTTTTGCCCTCAGCCTCAGGTTTTTACACTGTATATTGTGATACTTCGAGAGTTGGGATCGGATGTGTATTGATGCAGGAGGGTAGAGTTATTGCTTATGCTTCTCGCCAGTTGAAGCCCCACGAGAAGAACTACCCTGTACATGATTTGGAGTTGGCTGCTATAGTTCATGCTTTGAAGATTTGGAGGCACTACTTGTATGGCGTATCTTGCGAGGTATTCACTGATCATCGCAGTCTTCAGCATCTATTCAAGCAAAAGTATCTTAATTTGAGGCAGCGGAGGTGGCTAAAGTTACTTAAGGATTATGACATTACCATTCTGTATCACCCGGGGAAGGCCAATATAGTGGCTGATGCTTTGAGCCGAAAGGCGGTTAGTATGGGGAGTTTGGTGTACATTCCAGTTGGAGAGAGGCCCTTTGCAGTTCATGTTCAGGCTTTGGCCAATAGGTTGGTGAGACTAGTATTTCGGAGCCCAGTCGGGTGTTGGCTTGTGTGGTTTCTCGGTCTTCCTTATATGAACGCATCAGAGAGCGCCAGTATGATGATCAACATTTTCTTGTCCTTAAGGGCAAGGTTCAGCATGATGATGCCAGAGACGTGACCATTGGTTATGATGGTGTGTTGAGGATGCAGGGCCGTATTTGTGTGCCCAATGTGGATGGGCTTCGGGATTTGATATTGGAGGAGGCCCATAGCTCGCGGTATTCCATTCATCCGGGTGCCGCAAAGATGTATTAGGATTTGAGGCAGCACTATTGGTGGAGGAGGATGAAGAAGGATATTATAGGATTTGTGGCTCGGTGTCGCAACTGTCAGCAGGTAAAATACGAGCACCAGAGATCGGGTGGTGTACTTCAGCGGATGATTATTCCAGAGTGGAAATGGGAGAGGATTACTATGGATTTTGTGAGTGGTCTCCCTCGGACTTTGAAGAAATTTGATTTGATTTGGGTGATTGGGACTAGCTGACCAAGTTCGCGCACTTTATTCTGGTATGTACTACCTATTCTTCGGAGCGGCTGGCATGGATCTTTATCCGAGAGATTGTTCGATTGCATGGTGTTCCAGTGTCTATTATCTCAGATAGAGGTACTCAGTTTACTTCTCAATTCTGGAGGATATTTCAGCGAGAGTTGGGTACGCAGGTAGAGTTGAGCACAGCGTTTCATCCTCAGACGGACGGGCAGTCCGAGCGTACTATTCAGCTATTGGAGGACATGTTGCGTGCCTGTGTTATTGATTTTGGAGGTTCTTGGGATGAGTTTTTGCTTCTTGCAGAGTTTGCCTACAACAACATTTATCAGTCGAGCATTCAGATGGCTCCGTATGAGGCGCGGTATGGGAGGAGATGTAGATCTCCAGTTGGATGGATCGAGCCCAGCGAGGCTAGACTATTGGGGACAGAGTTGGTTCAGGATGCCTTAGAGAAGGTGAAGTTGATTCAGGAGAGGCTCCGTACAGCACAGTCGCGTCAGAAGAGCTATGCGGACCGGAAGTTTCGAGACGTGTCTTATATGGTGGGTGAGAAGGTCTTATTGAAGGTTTTGCCCATGAAGGGTGTTATGCGGTTTGGGAAGAAAGGGAAGCTGAGTTTGCGGTTTATTGGACCTTTTAAGGTACTTAGGAGGATTGGGGAGGTGGCTTATGAGCTTGCCTTACCTCCCAGCTTGTCTGGTGTGCATCCGGTAATTCATGTTTCTATGCTCCAGAAGTATGTTGGGGACACGTCTCATGTATTGGATTTCATCACTGTTCAGTTGGATGATGATTTGACCTATGATGTGGAGCCAGTTGCTATTTTCGATCGTCAGGTTTGAAAGTTGAGATCAAAGGATAAAGCTTCAGTGAAAGTGCAGTGGAGAGGTCGGCCTGTGGAGGAGGCTACTTGGGAGACCGAGCGGGAGATGCAGAGTAGATATCCTCACCTGTTTGAGGCTTCAGGTATGTTTCTTGACCCGCTCGAGGACGAACGCTTGTTTTAGTTGGGGAGGATGTAACGACCCGGCCCATCGTCACATGAGTTACTTCCCCATTTCCCCCATTTTCCGTTTCCTTATGTTTCATTATAGGATTCTTGGGTGAATGAGTTGAATTGGATTGGTTTTAGATGGAAATGAGACACTTAGTCTCTTTAAGGAAGGCTTGTTTTGGAAAAGTCAACCGGATGTTGACTATTGAGTTAGAGGTTTCGGATGTGATTTCCGGTGATTCGCTTAGCTTCGGGGATGATTTGTGACTTAGGAGTGTGATCAGAATTGATTTTGGAGGTCTGGTGTATAATTAGGCTTGAATTAGCGAAGTTAGTATTTTGGCAAAATCCGGTTGATGGTGAGATTTTGATCCGAGAGTCGGAATGGGATTCCGAGAGTTTCTATAGCTTTGTTAGGTGATTTTGGAGGTGTGTGCAAAATTTCTTGTCATTCGGAGATGTTTTGGTCGGGTTTTTTAACAAATGCGTAATTCGGAAGTTTTAGAAGAACTTAGGCTTGAATCCGATGTAATTTGATGGTTTTGGTGTTGTTTGTAGTGTTTTGATTATTGGAGCAAGTTTGAATGATGTTTTATGATGGGTTGGCACTTTTGGTTGAGGTCCCGGGGGCCTCGGGGTGATTTCGGATGACCATCGGGATGAATTGGACTTGTGAGATTTCTAAAAAATTCTGATATCTGGTATTTCCGCATCTGCGAAAAAAGGGCTGCAGATACGGTTCCACAGATGCGAGGGGCTGGTCGCAGGTGTGAGTGTGAGCATTTGGAGAAAATTCCGCAGATGCGGACGATTTTTGCAGGAGCGGTCGCCGCAGATGCGCTTAGTTGGTCGCAGAAGTGGTTTGTGTGTGAGTAGGAGGTTCTGTAAGAGCAGATGTCTGACTGCATAAGCGGTGTCCGCAGAAGTGGGATTGGACAGCAGAAGCCGTCCTGGGCGATATTGGGAGTTTTGCAGAAGCGGATGGAAAATCGTAGAAGCGGTAGTCGCATATGCGGTAAGGTAACCGCAGATGCGAAAATGACTGTTCAGAGTAGGGTTTTAAAGCTCATTTTGTTCCGCGAGCTTAAGTTCATTTCCGCCATTTTTTATCGACCTTGAGAGCTATTTGACGGAAATTGAAGGGAATTTTGACTAGGTGTGATTGCAGGTGAGTTCCTTGACCTTAATACATAATTTAATGGTAGAATTAACATAGAAATTTGTGGAAATTCATCAAAAGAGGGTAAAGCTAGGGCTTGGAAATTTGGTATTTCAAAGTGGGATTTGATGGGTCATTTGGACTCAGATTTTGGAGTTTTTGTTATGTATAGACTCGTGGCGAGATAAGGAATCCGGTGATATTAATTTTTTGATATTTTGAGAAGTGGGTCCGGGGCTCGGGTTTTGCCAATTTTGTGAATTTCGATATTTTTCGAGTCTCTTCGATTGGGTTATGTTTCCTTAGCCTATTGTAACATATTCGTTGTGGTTTTGACCAGATTCGACGCGCGAGGAGGTTGATTTGCGAGGCAAGGGCATAGCGAGCTAGGATTTTGGCCGGCTTGAGGTGAGTAATGATAGTAAATGATATCCTAAGGGTTTGAAACCCCGGATTTACACAACGTAGTGCTATATTGAGGTGAAACACGCGCTCAATGAAAAGCGCGGGATTATTTACTACTGGGGATTGTGACTTGGTCCGTCCCGTTTGATATTTTACCGCGTATTTGACTGAGCTATTTTGTTTATCACCATGATTTGGGCTAGTTGCCATGTTTGGGGCCTCGTGCCGACTTATAGAACCCTTAGTGGTATTATGACTGATTTTCCTCACTTTACTTATTGAAAAATTACATCCTCAGTCATGTTTCTATTTGTTTAAACAATGTGAACCGGTTTCATAAGTGTAAATCCTAACTGAGAGAAATATGTAGGCTGAGACCCCTATCTTATACTAGGGATTGAGAACCCAACAGTGAGGATGTTATATATATTACGGATCGGGCTGCACGCCGCAGCAGATACTTATATGGATCGAGCTGCACGCCGCATCAAATATTTATGTGTATCGGGCTATGCACCGCAACAATATTGCACTTGGACTGTAGGAGCCCCTCCGGAGTATGGACTCCCACAGTGAGCGCGGTTAACCATATGGATCGGGTTGCACGTCGCAGCGAGATATAGATCGGGCTGCATGCCGCAGCGGTTACTATATGATATTACTCTGAGTGTTATCTGAGAGAGTTTGAGCCCGAGGGGCTGTTATTGTGCTGAGCGGTTGATACTGGGCCCGAGGGGCAGTTTTTATTATTTACTAGTTAAATGTTGTTTTACTTGATTCACCTGCCTTTAAAACTGAGATTTCATTTGACTTCCACTGATTTTTACTGCTTTAAGTAATTTACTACCTGATATAGAACTACTATGTGTTGTTATGTGTTTTCTTACCTTCGGTTATTATTTATTATTATTACTCACTAGGTCGGAGTACTCACATTATTCTCTGCACCATGTGTGCATATTCAGGATTAGCAGAGTCCGTACCTGAGCACTGACATCCTTCCCAGATCAGGCAGCGAGATCGGAGCATCGAGGTAGTTGTTGACGTCCGCAGCCCCTTGACTCCCCTATTTTATGCTATTTCATTTATTCCAGACTTTTGTATCTGATATTCTGTTTTGTAGACTTATAGCAACTCTGTAGTAGCTCATGACTTGTGACACCCTGGTTTGGGCTGTGTCAGGATGGTTTCCTCGTATTTATCGCTATTTCCGCATTAATTGTTATGTTAAGCATGTGATAAAATGGTAAATTTAATTAATTGCTCAAAAAGAGTTGTTAGCGTTGTTCTAGTTGGCCTTGTCTTCACGAGATGTGCCATCACGACCGGGTTTGGGAATTGGGTCGTGACATCGATAAATATAAAAGCATTCACCCCTAAAGTCACTATATATTAGAAGACTATCCTAAAAATAAGAAGAAATACTTATATATTAATATCCTAAGCATTAGATTTAACGGTTATTTTGGTATATAATATATTTTGTTAAGGGTATTTTTAATAAGAAGAAAAGTCAAAACTACTTCTGCTTCTGCTACTGGGAAGAAGCTTCTTTTTTTTTTTGCCTCTTAGAAACTGCTTCTGCTTCTTCTCAAAAGCATTCCCCCCACCCCAAAAAAAGGCTTGGCTAAACACCTCAAGTTAGGAAAAAAAACACTTTTGGCCTCTTGAGAAGCTTGGCCAAATATGCTATTATTGAAGGGTTTTATAGGGTATTGCTCTGTTCCTCCCCAACTGCTTTTGGTTCTCCTCCTCCTCCTCCTTCTTCTTCTTCATCCTCATCATCTTCTTCTTCATCTTCTTTCTTTAATTCACCATTTTCTTTCTCCTCTTTCCTCGATCTGGCCATTTTTTACCGATGATCTTGAGTTCCAGGTCTGGCTGTTGTCATCACCCCCACAACCATCGCCGATGTCAACTAGACCAGCAGTTTTTTCGGCGACCTTGCTCGCTATATTTTGCTTCTTGTATTTCTCAAATTTAGTCGGCTAAGATCTGGCCGGGTTTGAGTCTATTATGTAATTTTGAATACAAACAACAACAATAACAACAACTTAGTAGAATCTCACTAGTGAATGTAAATACAATTTGTTTATTGTATTTTTGCATGTATTTATGTATTTCCAATGAGATCTTTTTTTGGGATATCCCTATATTTTTTGAAATTTTGTTATTTGAATATAGCTGAGTTAAATACAGCAAATTGAATACAGTGTAAAAGTAGTACGAATGAATAAAGTAAATTGAATACAAATCGAATATCCCTATATTCTTAATTTTTTGTTGTTTAAATACAGTCGAATTGAATACAGTAAAATTGAATACACTATAAAATAGTTAAGAATGAATATAGCTGAATTAAATATAGTGTATTCAACCAAATTGAATACAATGATATACACCTTATTTCTTATTTTTTATTATTTGAATACAACCAAATTCAATATAGTGAAATTAAATACAATGTAAAATATATAAGAATGAATAAATCCGAATTGAATATAATGTATATAACCGAATTGAATACATCTACATACATCTTATGGCAAGCAATTAGTAGCTACAAAATATAATTAGCTAAATTATAGATATGCCTTGCAATAAGCCTCCCAACTATGGCGATTTGTGAAAGAGAGTTTTACATTCCAATACACTTATGAAACTATATTACCCTCCCTACTCAAGTTTTACTATAATTACATATTATATACCCAATTACCATTTATGTACCTTTTAAGGGAATTAATAATAATAATTAGTGTTCTAAGATTAATCTAACGTATCTTTCACTCCCCCCATGTTTCTCTCTTTGCATCCCATCCCCACCCCCCACATATCTTGCAGTCACCCACGATTTTCTCTTTGCAAAATTCAAAATCCCTCCATTAACGCCTATTTCCTCTCTTTTTCCATAAGCATTATAAATTTTTACTCTCTTCTTCAAAAAATTACCTCCATTAACGTCTATGCTTAGCTTGATTTTCAATAAAGAAGAAAATAGCTTCAAAGAACAGCCCTAGAAAAGGCAAAGGAGCCGATATTCCTACATTTGATTTGGGTGTTTTCTTAGAGACTTCACCCAAAAAGAACATTATTTATTTGAATTAGGTGTTGTTGCAAAGAATTAAAAATTCTCGCTACGTCTCTCTCTATCTCTTAATCTCTAATTTCAGTAATGTAAAGCAAAAAAAATAAAAGAATAGCAATTCCACCATTAACGACCATTAAAAAGCTTTGAAGCTTTGAATTCAAATTTGGGTTTTGAAAAATCATTATTTGTTTGGATGGGTGTTGTTGCAAACATTTGGGAATATGGTTTGGAGTTTATATCTCAATTTGAGGGTGTTTTGGTAAGGATTAGACTTGATTTTGGCTGAATTTCAGATTAAAACTCGAAGAAGAAGAAGAAGAAGAAAACGACGACACGATATACATTATATTTACGAAACTGTAGTAAAATTGAAAAATATATATATATATATATATAAGTTGAATAATATTGTATAAAAATTATATTTAAGTTGTATGATATTGTAGTTGTATATAATTGAGTAGAAATAATGTATGAAAATTATAGATAAGTTGTATAATATATATAATTAGTTGTATAAAATTATTTTTACTATGTATAAATTAGATATAATATATACAAAAGACATTGTATAAATTTTATAAAATTTGTATTTAAGTGGTATGACATTGTAGTTGTATATAATTGGGTAGAAATAATGTGTGAAAAATTATTGGAAACCCCAACAGAACCAACAATATTCTTGAAAAATCCAAGTTCAATGTTAGTTTCATTCTTCTTGAATATCTTCTATTTCTGACCCCCGCATTTATTTAGAGAAAGCCATACACCACTCTGATTATAGTGATGTTAAATTTCTCATACCCATATACTCTTTTGAGCTCCTTTCCTTACTTTTTTGTTTTGATTATTTTTTATCTTTTCTAAATTGTTTTTCTATTCTTTTTTTACTCAATTACACGATAAGAGGGGTTGCTATGATGGTAAGCAACCCCCACTTCCAACTGAAAGGTTGTGAGTTCGAGTCTCCTCAAGAGCAAGGTGGGAAGTTCTTGGAGGGAATGATGCCGGGGGTCTATTTGGAAACAGCCTCTCTACCCCAGGGTAGGAGTAAGGTCTACGTACACACTACCCTCCCCAGACCCCACTAAGTGGGATTATACTGGGTTGTTATTGTTGTTGTTGTTGTTGTTTTACTCAATTACACACATATAGGAGCCATGTAATGCGATCTTTGAAAAGATCAAACCATGATGCGGACCGTACAACAGCCTTAAGCTTCTAGGGATCAATTTTGGTTCCTGATGGCCCCTTTCTATTATTATTTTTCTATTAATAGATTCTTTTTATCTTTGGATATTTTATATTTGAATTACTCTCACAGTTGAGGTAGAGGGAATGAGTAGTGATCGGTAAAGAAGGATGGAGTGTAAAAGGATGCGATTATGAGAAGTTATTAGAGTGGGAGGTGTCTCGAAGATATAGTTATATATGGTTTTTCAATTTTGCTACTTCTTAATTTGCTCCAAATCAGCATGGACAATTGAAGGCACTCCCTATGATTGGAGAAAAATAAGGAAAGAGAAGAAGAGAAAAAAAAAAAAGAAAAAGGGTGTAATTAAATCTCTTGTGTCACGGCCCCAAATACCCCGATCGTGATGGCGCCTATCACAGTACTAGGCAAGCCAATCCAACGTTTACCACTTCAAATTTCCTTTTAAAATTTCATTTTTCTAAAATAGGTTAAGTCTCAAATTCTTCATATGTAATATATAAACCAACAGAAATATGCGAAAACCAATACAAAACATACTAACTCAGCTTGAATCTGGTGTCACTAGTCATGAGCCTCTAAGTACAACCATAACACTGTCTGAATAATACAAAATAGTCTGAAATAACAAAATGCTAAGATAGGAAGGAGGAAGGCAGGGCTGCTATTACGACCTACCTGGTCGTTTTACCCTTTTAAACCATGTTCCCTTAAATAAAACTTCTCGTACTTGCTTTAGCTAATTTATGATTTGCCGGGACGGTTGGTTTGGTATTTGGAAGAATCTTGGATGAAATATGCCCATATGATTCCTTAGAATTTTCCTAAAAAAAATTAAGTTTGACATCGGTCAATATTTTGAGCAAACGGGTCCGGATTCGTGATTTGACAGTTTCGGAGGGTCCACAGGAAAATATGGGACCTAGGCGTATGCCCGGAATCGAATTCCGGGTCCCTAGCCCGAGTAATAAATTTGTATTTGAAATTGTTAATCTAAAATATTAAGGATTTAAATAACTAAGTAATGATTGATCACGTTGCTATCCGTCCCGTATGTTGGTTCTGGAGCCCGATATAGGTTCAATATAATATTGTAGACTTGTCTGTGAAATTTGGTGAGGAACGAGACTGATTTGACATGATTCGAACGTCCGGTTATAAAGATAGGAATTTGGATATTATTAAGGATTTCATCCGTTTAGGTGTTGAATCCGTGGGTTTAGGTGTTATTTCGATAATTTGATCACTCGAGTAATTGGTACAATATTGCTAGACTTGTGTGAGCATTCAGAGTGGGGCCCCAAGGGCTCGTGTGAGTTTCGGGCATGGGTTTGGAATAATACAGCACACCAGTTTTTCTGGTATTTTTTATGCTGCTACAGGTTTCGCAATTGCGAGACCTGGATCGCAATTGCGATCTCGCATTTGCGAGGGTAACATCGCATTTGCAATGAGGCTAGCTGAGGGCAGTGGTCGCATTTGCGATATATGGATCGCAACTGCGGTCTCGCATTTGCGAGGATAGCATCGCATTTGCGATGAGGCTGGCTGGGGGGCAGTGGTCGCATTTGCAACATTTGCGACCCCTCTATCGCGATTGCGATCAAGGCAGAGGGAGGCCCTGTTTGCATTTGCGAACATATTATCGCAATTGCGACTTTGCATTTGCGAGCCTGGTGTGGCAAATGCGACATCAGAGACCTCGACACAGTTTTTAAAAATGGGACTTACGCCATTTATTTCATTTTGTCTCTACACTTGAGAAATTTGGGAGCTTTCAAAGTGGAGATTTTGACATAGCATTGTGAGGTAAGTTATTTCTACTTAATGTAAGTTTAATACTCGAGTTTTGGATAGATTAACACCTAAAGATTTGGAGAAATCAAAGGGTTAGAGCTAAACCTAGGGTTTTAATAAAACTTGGATTTAACCACGAAATTTGTTATGGAATTAATTAGAAATCATATATTAGTTATCCTTAGGTTGTAGAGAACAACTTCCTTCGAAAAATTTCATAATCCGGGCACGTGGGCCCGGGGTCGGATTTTGGGAAACTTGTGTTAATGGTTGGAAAATTGCTTAAATAGCTAGAATTAGATCTTATGAGTCTATATTAACTAGTTCTTACTTCGTTTAATTAGTTTGGTATCGTTCGGCTCTGAATTGAGGGCTTGGACCTGTTCTTGGCATTGGAAGTGCATTTTGGAGCGAGGTGATTCTCTTTTCAAACCTTGTAAGAGGGAATTGTCCCCATAGGTATAATAATTGAATTAATTTGCCAATATTTGTGGGGGCTACGTACGCACTCGGTAACGAGAGTCCGTGTGTAATAACCCGACTGGTTGTTTCGCCTTTTAGAATCACGTTCCCTTAAATAAGACTTCCCGCGCTTGCTTTAGCTAATTTATAACTTGTGGGGACGGTTGGTTCGGGAGTTGGAAGAGTTTTGAGTAAAAATATGTCCAATTTTTTCTTTAAGATTCTCTTAAAAGATCAAGTTTGACTTCGGTCAAATTTTTGGGAAAACAAACCCAAATTTATGATTTGACGGTCCCGGACGGTCCGTGAAAAAATATGGGACCTGGGCATATGCCCGGAATCGAATTCTGAGGTCCCTAGCCAGAGTAATGAATTTTTATTAGAAATTGTTAAATTGAAGTTTTAAAGAATTAAAGAAACTAAAAAATTATTGATTTCCTAGGTACCGGGCTCGAATTTCGGTTCCGAAGCTTGGTACAGGTCCAAAATATCAATTAAGACTTGCCCGTAAAATTTGGTGTCAATTCGAGTAGTTTAAGGGCGTTTTGGCCCGTTAGAAGAAAATTAAAAACTTGAAGTTCAATAGTTTGATTCATTTGGTTTTAGGGGGTGATTCCAAGATTTAGCATTGCTTTGGGTATTCCGAGGGTTCGAGTAGGTCCGCCTTGTGATTTTAGACTTGTCGGTATGTTTGGGCGGGGCGGGAGCCCCGAGCATCAAACGAGCGAGGTTCGAGCGAAGTAGGAAAGTTGAAGAATAACTGAAGGTTTGTTGCTTCTGTCATAACCGCATCTGCGGTTCTAGGACCGCAGATGCAGTCAAACCATCACAAAAGCAGCCAATGACCAGGCCAAGGGAAACCGCAGAAGCGGCTTCAAAACCGCAGGAGCGATTCCGCAAATGCAGTCCCCAGACCGCAGAAGCGGTCCAGTCAACTTAGGCCAGCTCCGCAGAAGAGGCTTCGAATCCGCTGAAGCGGTTCCGCAGAAGCGGGACCCAGATCGTAGAAGCAATCCAGACATATTGGGCCAGATCCGTAGAAGCGAGCCCCAGTCCGCAGAAGCGGTTTTCGCAGAAGCGGAAATCGCTGGGCAGTGAGTTCATTTAATTCGAACTCAAAGGCCATTTATTTCATTTTCTACTCCACACTTGGGCGATTTGGGGGCTTCCAAAGAGAGGATTTCAACATAGCATCGTAAGGTAAGTAATTTCCATTCATCCTTAGTTTAAGTACATGTACATTAGGTAGATTAAACACCAAAATTAGGTAAAATTAAAGGGTTAGAGCTAGACCTATGGTTTAAGTAAAATCAAGATTTAACCACAAAATTTGCTATGAAATGAACTAGAATTTATATATTATTGATCCTTAGGTAATAGAGAACAACATTCTTCGAAAAATCTCAGAATCAGGGCACGTGGGCCCGGGGTCGAAATTCAGGAAATTTGTGAAAAAGGTTGGGGAATCGCTAAAATAGTTAGAATTCGATCTTGTAGGCCTATATTGACTAGTTCTTACTTCATTTAACTAGTTTGTGATCGTTCGGCTCCGAATTGAGGACTTTGGCTTGTTCTTGATATTGGAAGTACGCTTTGGAGCGAGGTGAGTCTCCTTTCTAACCTTGTAAGAGGGAACTGTCCCCATAGGAACAATAATTGAGTAATTGTTGCTAAATGCGGGGGCTACGTGCGTGCTAGGTGATGAGAGCTTGTGCGTAGCTACTACTATGCTAATCGTCCGGGTAGTTTAGGACCCACACTATGCTTTATTTATAGAAATCTCTATATTATTTTGTTGTTATGACCACCTAGGATATGCTAGAGACTTGAAGGGGAATAAGAACGAACTTACATACTTGTTGAAATCTTGCCTGGCATTATTGACTATTGATGTGCCTTCGTGTGTATACGTGATATTGCTTGTTATTTTTGGATATGGCCGATCGCCTCGATATGAATAGATACATCTATAGGTGCGACGTCGACCCTATGCAAGTGCACAGTTTATTTCTTTTGGATCGGGCCGTCGCCTCTGCATATTTTCGCATGCTTATATTGCTTGCATGAGAGTTTTAAATGCTGATATTGCCTTTCATGGCCTGATATAAATTGAGAAATATAACGAAAGTAAATGGGTAATTGGAAATATAGTGGAGAGTAGGACTTATATGCCTTGTTATAAACTGTTGCTTATTAGTGATTCTTCATGGTTAGTATAATACTTTGATATATTGTTCGACCCTAGTGAGTATCAAGTCAACCTCTCATCTCTACTTCTTCGAGATTAGACGGGATACTCACTGGGTACATATTGTTTATGTACTCATACTACGCTTCTGTACTAAATTGTATAGGATCTGAGGCAGATACATCTGGTAACCAGTCTGGTGCGCGCCCTTGAGCTTGCAGCAGAGACTTCCACGGTGAGCTGCTTCCTTCCTATGCCGCTCAACAGCCAGATGGGGTCTTCCTTTACTTTTTCTGTCTTTTCCCTATTTCAGACAGTAGGATAGAGATGTCTTTTGTATACTCTACTAGATGTCCATACTTGTGACACCAGGTTCTAGCACACACTTTGATAGACATTTATTTTTAGGTTGTATAATTTTGCTATTATGGTATTTCGCTCTTCTAACTTACTTCCAAGTTAAGTATCTATTTCGCTCATTTTTGATTAAATGCAACAGAAGAATTTAGTAATGTTTCCGCGTTGGCTTGCATGACAATGGTGTCAGGCGCCCTCATGACCTATTGTGGAAATGGATCATGACACGGTGCGTAGTGACCATTATGTTAAGTCTGGGTAGTCTAAGACCGGTAAGTATGCTCTACGTGATATTCTCGTAATATGACGTTAAATTCGGATTCATATAAGTGTTTGATTAAGAATAATGAGACTAGTGAATGAGACTTATCCTGTCTGGTCTTTTAGAAGAGAATATTTGGTATTTCTGTGTATAGCTACTCCTCAGATATATATTATCATTGCTTGTTGATGTGCTTATTTATATTTGACCGCGTCGCACGGGTGATTCGCGGGCGGGGTAATAGGTACATCTATGGTTCGAGCCGTTCGACCTTCAGTAGTGCACAATTTACTTTTACGTTAGATCGGTCCGTACGTCCCACTGTGTTACTTGCGCATGTTTTGCTTAGCGTTTTTCTCTAAGGTATTTAATATCTGCTTGAGACATAGGTGAATATCCATGAAAATATTTGGGAAAGAACTGTTAATCCATGATTATTAAATGCTAACAACTTGTACTATCCATGCTTGTTATAAATTTTCCTCACATTATTTGACCCTAGTGAGTATCAAGTCGACCTCTCATCTTTACTTTTTGAGATTAGACGAGATATTTACTGGGTACATATTATTTATGTACTCATACTACACTTCTGTACATAATTGTACAGGGTCTGAGGCAGGTACATCTGGCTATCAGTCGGCTGCACATCTCTGAGCGGATTTGAGGCTTCTATGGTGAGCTTCTTCTCCTCCATGTCGTTCAGCAGCCTGAATAAGTCTTTCTTTTGTATTTTTGCTGTCTATTCCATTTCGGACAGTAGGATAGCGTGATTCTTTTGTATATTCTACTAGTTGCTCATGCTTGTGACACCAGGTCTTGGCACACACACATTAGTAGACTGTGGGGTTGTATGATTATCATGATTTCTATTCATAATTTCTGAATTATTCCAATTTAAAGAATTATTTTCAACTACTTGAGGGTAAAGGTGACCGAAAGTTTAGTTAGTATTTTTCCGCGTTGGCTTGCCCAACAAAGGCGTTAGGCGCCATTATGACCTGTTATGGAATTGGGTCGTGACAACATGGTATCAGAGCACTAGGTTCACGTAGGTCTCACAAGTTATGAGCAAATCTAATAAAGTCTTACGTATCGGTACGGAGACATCTGTATTTATCTTTGAGAGGCTATAGGGTTTTAGGAAAACTATTCTTTATTAATCTCATCTCGTGCAATGGTCAGTGTACTAAGTTTCCTTCTCTATTCTCTCACGGATGGTGAGGACAAGCACGGTTGATGTTCCAGACCCGGGCGGAGCTGCTCCCCCTGTTGCTCGAGGTCGAGGCAGAGGATGGGGGAGGGCACCGGCCCGTGGTAGGGGACGAGGGCATCCCATAGTTATTCCAGTCGCACCACCAGCAGACCCCGTGAGAGATCCCATTATTGAGAGCAGGGCGAGGTGCACGCAGTTGAGCCCACCCCGACAGACTTTATGACAGCACCGGAATTTCAGGAGGTTATGAGTCGTATGCTTTGGTTCATGGATTCTATGACTCAGGCTGGTTTATTTCTAGTAGACCCAGCTAACTCGTAGGCAGGAGGGGGAGCACAGACCCCTACTGCTCAGGCTCATGGATATACAGTTGTAGTGTATCAGACTCTGGGTGCACTATCTGCAGATGGGGCCCAGCCAGTTACTGCAGTGGTACCCCAGCTCAGGCAAGCTACGGATGGCGATCTGCAGAAGTTATTGGATAGATGGACTAGGCTTCACCCTCCTACCTTCAGGGGTGAGCGACATGAGGATGTCCAGGACTTCATCGATAGGTGCAGGGACAGACTGCACAACATGAGGATACTGGAGTCACATAGAGTTGACTTCACTACTTTCTAGCTGGAGGGCAAGGCCCGTAGATGGTGGCAGTCCTATGTTCTTGGCAGGCCAGTAGGTTCTCCTCCCCTCACCTGGGGCCAGTTCACCCAGTTGTTCTTGGGTAGGTATATTCCACCCTCTGAGAGGGAAGAGCTACGGCACCAGTTTGAGCATCTTGAGCAGGGCCAGATGTTCGTGACCGATTATGAGGCGAGATTCTCTGAGTTGTCTCACCATGCACTCATGATACTTCCCGCAGATGCAGAGAGAGTGTGGAGATCTGTTTCAGGGTTGCACCCCAATATTTGAGCTAGCATGGCCCGAGAGATGGAGATAGGCACTGAGTATCAGCTAGTACTAAAGATTGCTTGTAGGATTGAGGGGTATCGTCTGAGGGGTAGAGAGCAGATTCAGCAGGACAACAGGGCCCGATTTTTAGTAGAGTTCAGAGGTGCCCCAGCTAGGGGTAGAGGTCACTCTGGGAGGTGCCAGCCCAGCAGACCCTCATATTCAGCACCACCACCCCCTCCCCGAGATGCTCCAGTGAGACCTTATTTCAGTGCGATGCCGGAGAGTTCTTACCGCCCACCAGCTATTCGGGGTTCCTCCGGCAGATATTTTAGTTATCAGGATTCTTCTAGTGCTCACTTCAGCGTTGTGCCAGAGAGTTCCTATTGCCACCGGCCATCATAGGTTCCTCCAGTGGGTATTCGGGTCAGCAGGCTCAGAGTCCAGGGCAGCAGGCTATGGTACCGAGAGTGTGCTATGAGTGTGGAAATTCGGGTCATCTGAAGAGGATCTGCCCCAAGCTTTGGGGCAAGGCACTACAGCAGATTCAACATGCCATAATTTTAGCACCAGATGCCCAGCCACCTAAAGGTGGAGGGCAGGCTGGTCAAGGTCGACCTATAGGTGGAGGTCAGATAGGGAGAGGTCAGCCAGCTACTGCTCAGTCAGGCAGAGGCCAGCCAGCCGGCGCTCCAGCCAGATTCTATGCTCTTCTTCCCAGGCCAGATGCATTGGCCTTAGTTGTTGTCATCACAGGAATTATTTCCGTCTGCGGTAGAGATGCCTCGGTATTATTTGATCCAGGGTCCACCTATTCTTATGTATCATCACTGTTTGCTCGATTCTTGGTTATTCCTCTTGCACCTTTGGGCACTCCTATTCATGTGTCCACTCCTGTGGGCAATTCCTTGGTTGTAGACCGGGTCTACCAATCTGTGTGGTTATATTCTATAATTTCGAGACTAGAGCAGATATCCTGTTGCTGGATATGATCGATTTTGAGATCATCCTGGGCATGGATTGGTTGTCTCTATATCACGCTGTCCTAGATTGTCATGCTAAGAATATTTCACTAGTGATGCCAGGGTTGCCAAGGTTGGAGTGGAGGGGTTCCACATTTGATACCCCTAGTAGGGTTATTTTATCTAGCTTATGTTCGAGACACCACCGCAGAGTCTCTGATGATTGATTTAGTTCTCGTAGTCCAATAGTTCGCCGATGTGTTTCTTTCTGAACTCCCTGGCATGCCATCGGATCGTGATATTGATTTCTATATCGATTTGGTTCCAGGCACCCAGCCTATATCTATTCCACCATACACATGGCTCCTAAGGAGTTAAAGAAGCTAAAGGAGCAGCTTGAGGAGTTGTTAACAAAGGGGTTTATTAAACCCAGTGTATCTCCCTTGGGTGCATCAGTGTTATTTGTGAAGAAGAATGATGGGACTATGCGAATGTGCATTGACTACCGCCAGTTGAACAAAGTCATCATCAAGAACATGTATTTGTTGCCTCGTATCGATGATTTGTTCGGCCAGCTGCAGGGTGCAAGGGTGTTCTCTAAGATAGACTTGAGGTTGGGGTACCACCAATTGAAGATTCGGGACTCGGATGTTCTGAAGACTGCATTCCGGACTAGATATGGCCATTATGAGTTTCTGGTGATGTCTTTTAGCTTGACTAATGCCCCAGTAGCATTTATGGATTTGATGAACAGGGTGTTCAGGCCTTATATTGATTCCTTCATCATCATCTTCATTGATGACATCTTGATATACTCACGTAGCCTGGGGGAGCACGAGCAGCATCTGAGAGTAGTGCTTCAGACCTTGCGAGAGCAGAAGTTATATGCTAAGTTCTCCAAGTGTGAGTTTTGGCTAGAGTCTGTGGCATTCTTGAGACATATTGTGTCAGGAGAGGGTATTAAGGTAGACCGCAAGAAGATTGAGGCAGTTCAGAGTTGGCCACGCCCCGCCTCAGTGACCGAGATTAGGAGTTTCCTGGGGTTAGCAGGTTATTATAGGTGGTTCGTGTAGGGATTTTCATCTATTGCATCACCTCTGACTAGATTGACCCAGAAGGGTGCTCCTTTCCATTGGTTAGATGATTGCGAGGCGAGTTTCCAGAAGCTCAAGGCAGCCTTGACTACAGCACAAGTCCTTGTGTTGCCTTCTGGTTCAGGGATGTATATAGTGTATTGTGACTCTTCACGCATTGGCTTGGGTTGTGTATTGATGCAGGAGGGGCGAGTTATTGCATATGCCTCCTGTCAGCTGAAGATTCATGAGAAAAATTATCTTATGAATGCTCTGGAGTTGGCGGCAATTGTTCGTGCTCTTAAGATATGGAGGCACTACCTGTACGGGCCTTCATGTGTTCAAGTAGAGGGATCTTAATTTGAGGCAGTGCAGGTGTCTTGAGTTACTGAAGGATTATGACATCACCATTTTTTATAATCCGGGCAAGGCAAATGTGGTCGCGGATGCCTTAAGCAGAAAAGCTGAGAGTATGGGTAGTTTGGTATTCATTCCAGCAGGGGAGAGACCACTATCTTGGGACATTCAGTCCTTGGCTAATAGACTAGTGAGGTTGGACATTTTGGAGCCCAGTCAAGTTCTTATGTGTATGGTTGCTCAGTCTTCATTACTGGGGGAGATAAAGGCCCGATAGTTTGATGATCCACATTTGGTATTTCTCAGAGAGACGGTGCTTCAGGGAGGTGCCAAGGAAGTTTCTATTGATGAGGATGGTATTTTGCGGCTTCGAGGTCGTCTATATGTTCTGAATGTCAATGGTCTGAGGGAGAGGATACTAGAGGAGGCACACAATTCGCGGTATTCCATCCACTCAGGGGCTACGAAGATGTATCGTGACTTGAGGCAGTATTACTGGTGGCGGAGAATGAAGAAAGACATAGTGGAGTATGTGGCTAGGTGTGTGAATTGCCAGCAGGTCAAGTATGAACATCAGAGGCCAGGTGGCCTACTTTAGCAAATGCCTATACCAGAGTGGAAGTGGGAGCGCATTACCATAAATTTCGTAGTTGGGTTGCCACGGACTTTGCGGAAGTTTGATTCAGTATAGGTCATCGTTGATAGGTTGACCAAGTCGGCCCACTTCATTCCAGTGGCTACTACTTATACAGCAGAGAGGTATGCTCAGTGTTGATACCCAATTTTTCCCTAAGTATTTTTTACCCAAATATTTCCAAAATATCATATTGGTGCATATATAAGCACAACCAAGAGTTTTGGCATTTTTAATAATTTTTTAAACCAATTTATTGCCTATTTTAATACAACAAAATCCAATAATTATTCCCAAATTATCATTTTGGTGAATAATTCATTTTTATTTTTCACATTTACACCTAAATATAATTAAGGTAATTTTCGCATGTTTTTACAAATTTGTTTGGTATTTTTAAAGCTAAATTGCATATAATTGCAATTATAGCCTATCTTGTAATTTATGACATTTTATGTTTATAAAATTAATC